>APFE031103331.1:0-118536 GCA_000404065.3 Pinus taeda | reverse complement strand
AAAATAGGGTTATTAGAATATTTTTACCTGCTTACCTGTTATGCCTGGGATGAGTTTGTGATCTTGATTCTTTGATCAAGGGAAGCCAGCTCCTGCTAATCTCCATACCGTTGTCTCTGTTTAGATTATGAGGGTGCTTGATAATTTCAAGCGCTTCTCTGATCTTTCGTCTCTGTTGCTGCTCCTCCTTGGCGATAATTGATGCGCTTTCGAGGCATATATGGTGCTTAGTCTTTGCGGAGTGCTCAGCCAAGGCTGAGGTACGAGATCTTTCATTCTTAATATCGGCGCCATGTTCCTTGAGCCTTGTCTGGAGGGAGCGACCTGTTTCACCAATGTAGCTTTTTCCGCATGAACAATCTATTTTGTAGACTCCTTTGAGCTGATGCTTGTCAACATCATCTTTTACAGACCTCAGACCTTGCCGAATAGTTCCAGGGGCTGAGAAATGCGTGATGATGTTTTTCTTCCTTAGGATCTTAGCGATTTTATCAGTAACTCTATGGATATAAGGTAGAAAAACTTTACCACTCTGAGGCTGGTCTTGAGTCTTAGGTTTATGAGATAGCAACTTTCTTTCGGCTTTTTCTATGGCTCTTTTGATCTCTTGTTCTTTGTAACCTATGCTCTTAAAGGTTGTAACCAAATGCTTCTTTTCTTCATTCAGATGCTCTGAGTCAGATATTCGAAGGGTTCTGATGGCAAGGGTGTTTAGAACACCAAACTTCTGGGCTGGGTGATGGTGGGATTCAGCATGGAGGTAACATTCTGTGTGTGTTGACTTCCTGAAGACTTTATGCCCTAAAGAGCCATCCTCTCTCCTGATGATTAGAACGTCTAAAAATGGGATGCTCATGTTTTCCTCGAGTTCCATCGTAAATTTTATTTCTGGAGAAATAGAATTCAGGTGAATGAAAAACTTTTCAAGCTCTCGTTTACCATGAGTCCATTTTATATTTGTGTCGTCAACAAATCGCTTCCACCATGCTGGTTTTAAAGGATATGATTCAAGGGCCTTCTTTTCAAAGTATTCCATGTATAGGTTGACTACGATCAGCGAGAGGGGAGATCCCATTTCTACACCAGATGTTTGCTCATAAAATACTCCCTGGAAGGTGAACACAGTTGACCTTAAGCAGATTTCAGCCAATTTTGCAGTCCCTGGATCAACAACATCTTTTATGACCTGAATGGCCTCATCAAGAGGAATATTGGTGAATAAGGATACCACGTCAAAGCTGACAAGGATGTCATCACGCTCAACTCTTTCATTTTTAATGAGATTTACAAAATCCTGGGAGTCTTTGATGAAGGAATCAGTGTTACCGACAAGGGGTTTAAGAATTTTAGCCACATACTTAGCAAGCTCATAGGTTGGGGAGCCAATAGTATTTACTATCGGTCTAAGGGGGACCCCTTCTTTATGGATCTTGGGTAAACCATAGATTCTAGGGATAGACTCACAGGAGGGTATTAATTTCTTTTTTATTTTATCGTCAAGGTTGGAATCTGAGATGATATTTTTTACATCATTCATGATTTTGGGGATGGGATTACTGTTCAGCTTCTTATAACTGCCACATTTTAGGTGATCATTCATTTTCTTTACATAGTCATCTTTATCCAAGATGACTGCTGCTCCTCCTTTATCCGCCTTAAGAACTAGAATATGGTTAAGAGGAGTGGGATGGCTGCATTTAAGGCAAAAACCTTTGAAGATATACCACCAAAATAGTATTAGTTTTCAGAAATTGGGGGGAAAGGTCAAATTTGAATTTGCAAACCCCTATAAATTATGCGTGCAAGTCTAAGAGAGAACACTTTGCAATCTTAGAATTACTAGTGATATTTGATTTTTGTCGCCTCTAAACCAATCGTATTGGGAGAATTTAGTCGTGATCCTTGAATTTGCTATGTTGTCTGAGCTAAATCAGAATTTCATTCTAGAGAAAATTCTTGGACCAAGCCCTACAAAAACCATGATTACTGGTGGCGATGTTGCCTCTGAGGGTGCTCCCCTAGAAGTTGTGAGTATGGAAGCTCTGACTCCTATGCCAATGGTGCCAAAGTCACCTAGGCCGAAACCTACCCCTACCAGAGAGACCCAAACTACCAAGATGAAGAAGGACAAGCAGAAGAGGCCAGTGCTAGAGTGAAAGTTCCCCAGGAAGCATTCTAAAACATACAAAAAAAGAAAGACAAGCAGCCATAGAAAGTCGTGGAACTGGAGGCAAATGAAGGCAAAGGAATGTAAGATATTGATGCTAAAGGAGTGGAACCTATAATGAAGCTACCCAGATATATCCCTCTGTGGAAGGGAAAGGTGAAGATCACAAAGGACCCATATTCAAAGAATTTTACCATTTCCATGCCCCTGCTACCTGAGCAGGTTCCCTTTGAAGGTCTACAGCTCATGTGAATCCCACTGTTAAAAATGGAGGATTGGACCTTGTGGATCATGGCAGGTTTCCACGCTTAGCGATAGATAACTAAATGAGGCACACCTACTACATGGTGTTAGGTGTTACCACATTAGAGATGGTGAAATGGGTCTGCGGTGTTGAGAAATCGGGGTTACTTAATCTATTGTGGGTGCCCCATTATCAGTGCAACCTAATTAACAAAATATGTGCACCAGCTACTCAAATTGGTGCATGATGGGTGTCTATGGCTGGGAGGGCCTACACCCATTACAGATATGTTAATTCATAGAATCACACACCCTCCATATGAAGGAATGAACCTGGCTAAGGAGTTTGGTGGGAAGAGAAGGGAAAAGGACCTTGTGGAAAGAATGAAAAGAGATTACGACCTCGTAAAGAAGTTGCGAGGGTATTCAGTACTCTCTATCATAGATCCAGTGGTTCAATTGCCCACCTAGATATTAGCAGGGAAGGTGATGAGGAGATGTCACGTGGATGAAGTTCCAATGCCTATAGTTTCCCTGGCTACCGAGTGCTCCAAGGGCACACAATTCAATTGGTATAGGTACCTCTATTAGGAGATCCTAGAAAAATGTCGCGAAGCCAAAGACGAAACCAAGTCATTTCACTCCACTTGGTTGTTGTTTTCTATTGTACGTTTAGTGTGTGAATTGCGGGAGGACAACCAATTTCCTCTGCTTGAGGAAGGATTGCCGAAGGCAGTGCAATTCGCTTCCTTATGGGCTATAGAGGAGCCTGCATGGATCACAGAGATGAAAATATTTTGGGTCCTTATGGAATCGAGTCTTCTCATGGCCATCAACCAATGTCCGAGGTTGTCCCAAACCTTGTACATGTAGCTGTCAGCCTACGCAACATTCAAGGTTGACTTCCACAAAGTGTACATTCAAGCATGGAAGGATCCACAGCTGAAATGGCATGAATTTCCATATTTGGTGATAGAAATAGATGTGCAAGAGGTGATTGTGAGATGGCCTGTAGAGTGGCACACCCCCTCAGACTTAGATTCTTAAACAATAAAGTAAGTAGGAACTTCTACAACATATAAAAGAAAGGAGGTGGCTAAATAAGCTACATGTACACTCACAGAGCAGAAAAAGAAGGAAGCCACAGAGAAGGCTATAGTGGAGCAAGAGCGCGCTACCAAAGAACAAGTGAAGGAGGAGCAACGCGAGTCACAAAAAAAATGACAAGTCACCTTCATCAGAAACAGAGGAGGAGGAACTTTTAGGGCAAGGCGATGGAGGAGACGAGGGGTAGTGTAGCCCATTTATTCTGAAAAGATGCAACAAGGAACAACAAGGAGGTACAAGGAAGAAGAAGAAATCAGATAAGTCACAGGGTGATCCCATGGTTTTGATGGAGGGTGATTCAATGAGATTGGTGATAAAATTAGGGATACCATGACTAAAGTGTTGCAGCGATTTGAGCAAAAATATCTGTAGACATTGGGGAGCATCTAAAAGGATCTACATGAGTTGCAAATCTAGACAAGTAGAATACAAACGGGTCAAGCGCAGAATAAGCAATCCTGGTACCTGGGATGAGCCAAGCAGCCAAATTAGTAAGGACTCTAGACGTTAGGACTATTGCATTTCCATATGGGTCCCTTCGCATAGAGTTAGATGATGATTGCATCATCTTGAGCATAATCAAGAACATCTGTTATGAAACCAACTCACAAAAATAAAGAAAGGAAAGATCAACACCTTAGAATTTAGCCTCTTTGAGGGGGAAACCTCCCTTGCATTACAAAAATGAATAATTATTGAGTGATACAAATGGAAAAACCTCCTTTCTATATATAGGAGTCTAAGGGGTCACAATATAATCAAATTTGACATAACAATAAATTATAAGGGTAAAACAATAACAATAGTGGGCTTCTATGGGGCACAATAATAGAAATATGGGGACAATAGGGGCACAACAATAACAATAAGGGCTACAATGACAATAGTAATGGGGGAATCACTAGTATTATAGGGACCTAACATGCCCCTCTCCTTCAAAAAAGTGTTGTCCTCAACAATTGAGTAGTTCTGGATGCTTCTATCTAAAATTCTCATCCTCCCATGTGCAATCTTCAGTGGGTAAGTTCTTCCACTTTACAAGATACTGTGACATTGATCGATTTCACAGCTGTTGAGTTCTTGTTTCTATGCCTACTTCAGGTTCCAATATGATTTTTCCTTCCTCGTCAAATTCTAGAAATATTGTTTGAACTAGGATCTTGTCACCAATAATCTTATTTAAGTATGAAACATGGAAAAGTGGGTGCACCCAGGAAGCTGCATGAAGCTCCAATTTGTATGCCATAATACCAATATTTTTCAACACCTTGTACAAACCATAATACTTTGGTGATAATTTATTATCCTTCTTAGCTTGCTTGAGGGACATTTTTTTATATGGTTATATCCGTAGAAATACCCAATCACCTATATCAAAACCTCTTTCACTATGATGTTAATTTGCCTGTTGTTTCATTCTATTATGTGTCAAAGTTAGGTTATCCTTTAAGAGTTGAAGAATTTGTTGTTGATGTTCGATGTAATCTTCCACTACTTGAACCTTAGAATTTTCTCTTAAATATGATGTGATGGACTGTGGGTGATATCCATAAAGTGCCATAAATGGGTCATTTTTGCTACAGTATGGAAGGAAGTGTTATACCACCATTCAACCAAACGCAATCCCTGATTAAACACAAGGTGACCTGCCATTGATGTCTACAAGTACCAAGGCACTGATGTTTTTCTCAGTCTTCTTCCTAGATAGAGTGTTGAAGTTGATAGGAAGAGACCTATCGAAAGGTAGGAAATAAGGTGTCCTACATCAATCGACATGAAACAGGACAAGAATAATTGTTTTTTGAGGAATCTTTTGAGCATTGGGTCAAAGTGGCAGAGGGCATGATGGTAGGATATGCTTGATGGTTTGATGGAGGAAATAGAAGATAAACTTTTTCCCTTGAGCAATAGAAGGCACGACAATGGTTTTAACCATGCAGCACTAGACTCATGAACACAAAAGTGTGTTAGGATATAGAGATGCAAGAACATCAAGGTATATAGGCTAAACTCATAGGATGGTAAGATTCATATTGAGAGGCCATCACAAGGAAGGTTTATGAGGGAGTGCCATGTTCAAGGGAGGGACTGCTACCAAAAAACTCTTTCAAAATATGGAGCATAATGCAATTGTATTGTCTAGTTTCCCCATCTGATTAGTTTAGTGAGTCCAGATAGGTAAACTAGTCAGTATTTTCATGTTTTAAGAGTCTAAAAAGGACCGCAAAAAGAGTGACTCTATGCCTTATCTGAATATTTTAATGAGTCCAGATAGGCAAAATCATCGATCTTTTCATGTTTTAAGAGTCTGAAAAGGATCGTAAAAAGAGCGATTCTATACCTCATCTATGTAATTTAATGAATCCAGACAATACAAATTAGTGGTCTTTTCATATTTAGAGAGTCTAAAAAGGTTGTAAAGAACAACTCTAGGGTGGTCCCTTTGTCATACTTTTTAACTGGGTGCGACAAAAGTTGAATAGTATACCCAGAACAGTTCCTTTTCCATGAGTTAATCTACTCAGTCCGGATAAAGAGAAACCTATGCTCAATAGATGTTTTCCTCATTTTGTTATGAGTACAAGGAGACTAAGTAAACTCAATTTTCGTCGTGAAATTTTAATGAGTCACACAATGAAAAGCTCAATAACTTCATCAAATTTTAACGAGTCAAATGAAGAAAACTCAAATTATCTTTTTCAGTTTAGTGAGCAAGGAAAAAGAGGTAAAAGAACTGCTCATTCCTTCTTCGTAGATTTAACAAGCCCAAATAAGGGAAAAACTCGAGGATTTTTCAATTTAAGAGAAAGAAATAGTCCCAAAAGAGAAATCACTTATATCATCATCGTAAGTGTTTAATGAGTGCAATGATGAAAAATCGGGTTTTTTTCGATCTAACAAGCGAGAAAAATTCCAAAAATGAATGCTCGGAGCTTCTTCATAAGTTTTTAATGAGCGTGAGGAAGGAATTCCAAGTTTTTTTAGTCTTATGATCAAGAAAAAAGTTCCAAAAAATAATGCTCAGGGCTTCTTCATAAGTTTTTAATGAGCCTGAAGAAGGAACTTCGGGTTCTTTTAGTTTTATGAGTGAGAAAAAAGTTCCAAAAAAGAATGCTCAATCGATATTTTTCAATTTAATGAGCTAGAAAAAGAGAGAAAAAGAGATGCTCAGACCGTCATCGTATGTGTTTAACAAGCCCAATGATGAAAAACTCAGGGATTTTTCAGTTTTAGAGTGAGAAAGCATCCCATAAAAGAAAGTGCTCATAGAGAATTCCACATGGTCATTTCTGTCGTTCAATCCTAAAAATTCTTTCATCAAAATATGAGTGATTTCTATCAATCTAGGGTCATGGGGCATGATAATTGTCATTGGAATGGACTACTTATACTTTAATTACTTCATTTAAGATAATTCATGTCTCCAAAGTGACTATAATAGAGTTCTTGAGCCTCCACTTTCACCATTTGCATCATTTGAGAGCTGTGACAGTGTTTTGGAGCTAAAGAGGAGTAGATTTTCCATAGACAATTGCGGGAGATCTGGGCGACCATTTGACGTGTCATCAGTCCTAGTGTTGGCTTGATGGGGCCTGAACCAAGTTTGGAGTTATTTAGCCAAATAAATCCTTGTAATACTAGCCCTTTCAGCAACATCCCTTAGAGCGCGGACTGAGGTTTCACCCGAGGCAGTATGGGGGGATGCTGGAACCAATTTTCTGCACCCTTGAGATGTCTGAGGGGTCGATTTAGTCCAACTGTGAATATCTTTGCACAGGTTCCTGACCTATGAGGCCTTTTCACCATGATATACTCACCTTCGTGTAGCCCTAACTAGGGGCTGAGGATCTTTCGCACTGCTAGAGCAGTGGCCGGTGTTATTTCCCCAATTTACACCACGGATCTTACTTATCTTCTTATAATAGTTAGTTATCTTCATGTAAGAAAATACTTTATCTTATATTCACTTATTCAACACATTCATATAAGTTTGTGCAACAAATAATTAATAAACTTGCAATTCATACCCAATATACTTCAATGCATAAAACAAGAAAAGATACAGAGAAATAATCTAAAACTTCTCTTTATTAATGCTTCAATTGGTTACAGACTCAACCTGTCTCATGCACTCAGCTATAGGGGTCTGCACACTCAGTTGCAGACTACTAGGCCTCTACACAGAGCCTTCTCCTACTCTACGACCCAAAGACTCAACTTTACACTTAGACTCAATGCTTCATCATTAGATCTTTTGTTAACTTCTTCTTTCCTTCTTTACAAGTTAGAGTCTAGCTCTATTTATACAATCCCATCGTCTGCGAAACATGGGTAGAACTTTCAAGCCAACGTTACATTACGAAAGTAAGGACAAACAACCCTATGACTTAATTACAACTTCGTGCTTTGTACCCACAAATCGTGGAGTCTTTACATCGGACTTAGTGAAAACTTGGGCTTTAATCCCCAAAACTTGCCTTGGGGGGATCCCACGCCCAACAGGCCCCCAACACAAACATCGTGACTCACCCTCGAGTCACTCTGTCAATGCAGAGATCTTCTCATGAAGACCTCCCAACTCTACTTAGATTGCAGCAAGGTTGGCAACGCATTGAGCGGCTTCCTGTTGTATCTCCTAGATGCACTATTCAGAGACCGCGGTGTCTAAACTGCTTCCTTGTATCTGCTCCTACATCCCCTGCATCTGTGCAAGATTGCCTTTAATTATTGTTGTGATGATGAAGGCCTCTTCGATCCAAGGCTCGACACGTGCCTTCAAAACCCCTTCTCTATGTCGCATTACATCTACTTGCTCCTTAAGAGCTTTGGCTTATTGCATTCGTGCGAGCCTCTATGTAAGGGCCACCATCTACGTAGTCCCTTTGACATTGTCATACTGTTTCCATAACTCACAATGCCTCTGTTTCTAAGTGTTGTATGTTCGGGTCCTCCTGCGGAGTGGTGAGGACCTCGAATGATTATTTTAACATTTTGGTACAATCCTTTAATGTACTGATGATCTCCTCCATCTCCAACGTAATGGTGCAAGCACATTATTCCCTTACCTCTGGAGGAGTTGAAGGCTATGCCTTCAACTATAGCTCTACTATCTAAAGGTTTAGCTCTAGCTGAACCTTGGCCATCTCTTCTCGCACCTAGAAGACTCCTGTTGCTAACCTCTGGATGTGGGCCTTTGTTGGTTCCTCTGTTGGGATGGCCAACTCAGGGACCACCTAGCAGGCTTCTTCAACCACCTACAACATCTATCGGTTTTGTGCCACAACCTTGTCATGCTGCAGGGTCAGTTACTCCATGTTGATTCTTTGTTCACTCAACAAATGTAGTGTGTGGTCCTCCCTAGCCCGTAGTTCTACAGTCACTCCATCTTGCAGGACATAGAGTGTCTCCCGAAGGAGCGTAGCCATTTTGATTCCTACCATTTTCAATGCACTAACCATAGGCCTATTGGCCTCATTTCTAGTGCCCCCTCTAGAAGCACTATTGTGTTCGTCATGTGAGCACGCAACATTTCCTCAGTCGCGGTTGTTCCTACTGCGAGGATAGTTGAGAGAGTACTAGCTTAGGGAGTGTAAACCTGTAACTCTTGAATTTATGCTTGGAGGGCCCCTAACACAATCTAATTCTCCTCTGCTAATTGTTGGAGGGCCTCTGCAATGACATCGCACATTGTTTTCCCTATATCGTGTAGATCTCCCTCAGTAAGGGTGATCAGGTCAAAAGAAGTCTTAGACACTTTTGACTTCTTTCACGGCCCCACTTGCTCTCTCAGGTGCTAGCACTTTAACTGTGTTGTCATTATTTGTAGGTCTGTGCCACCCTCCTCTATCTCTATCTCCATTTCTTGGAGTTCCATTTAATTATAACGAGAGATATATTGAGCTTTTCAGGGACTATACTGATGTTTTTTCTTGGTCCTATGATGATCTCAAAACATATGATGTAAGCATTATTCAACACAAGATTCCCTTGAAAGAAGGTATTAAACCATTTACGAAGAAACTCGGGTAGTTAAACCCTTTAATTTTACCATTGATTGAGAAAGAAGTCAAAAAGTTGCTTGATGCCAAGATAATAGTTCCACTCCGATACTCTGACTGGGTGACCAATCTAGTGCCTATAAGGAGGAAAAATGGAGAAATAAGGTTATGTGTGGATTTTATAAATCTAAATAGTGTTTCCTTAAAAGATAACTATCCGTTACCTAAAATGGATCGTGTGCTGTAGAAGATAGCTGGATCATTCAGAATGTCAATGCTGGATGGGTTCTCTGGGTATAACCAGGTGGCTATTGATAAAGAAGATCAGAAAAAGACTACATTCACAACCCCTTGGGGAACCTTCATGTATGCTTGAATGCCTTTTGAGTTAATGAATGTAGGTGCAACATTTGAGAGGGCTATGGACATTGAATTTATAGGTGATAAGTTTGTAGTGATATACTTGGATGACATCCTTGTTTTCTCTAAGTCTGATGAGGAGCATCTGGACCATCTTAAAAATACTTTTTAGAAATGTAGAAAAGTTGGCTTTCTTTGAATCCTAAGAAGTCTATTTTTGCTCTAGAAGAAGTAAAACTGTTGGGGCGCATTGTTTCTAGATATGGAGTGAAGATAGATCCAGCAAGGGTGCAAGCTGTGCAGAAAATACCCCTGCCCAGGAGTTAGAAAGACATTCAAAAATTTCTAGGAAAAATAAATTTTCTATGGAGGTTTGTGTCCAATTATGCTGAAATTGTAAAAGAGATTACCAATATGTTCAAGAAGGAAAATGAAGTACATTGGACCAAGGAAGACAGAAAGTCATTCTCTAGGATCAAAGAAGCATCACAAGCAACTCTAGTTTTAATTGGCCCTGATTATAGAAAGCCCTTCCAAATTTTTTCATTTGCATCACTTAATTCAATAGTTGTTGTTTTGTTACAGAAAATGATGAAGGAAAAGAGCAGCCAATTGCTTTATTTAGCAAGATTCTCGGAGATGTTGAAATCAAGTACAATATCCTTGAAAAATAGGTATATGCTTTGGTAAAAGCCCTAAAGGCCTTCAGGACTTATGTGTTGTAGTCACAGATCATTGCTTATGTGCCAAATGCTGCAGTAAAGGATGTCTTAGTTCAGAGTGATGTGGAAGGAAAAAGAGGAAAATGGATAGCTAAGATTCAAGAATATGACCTGGACATAAAGCCCAGAAAGCTGGTGAAAGGGCAAGGATTGGCAAAGATGTTGACGGAGTCAAATTTTCAGGCATTGGGAATCAACTTGCTAACACCTGTAAATGAGGAAATATTTGAAGGAGGTGAAGAAAAATCAAACCCAGGTATGAAATTCCGACATAAATTTTTATGTTCAGAATGGTACAGACACATAGTCCATTATTTATGCTTTCTCTCTTGTCCTCAATCTTTGGTTAGAACAAGATACAGATCATTAAAAATCAAAGCACAACCATATGTGATTGTAGAGGGTAGATTGTATTGGAAGGATCCTATGGGAATTTTATTGTTATGTTTAACAGAGGATGAATTTACAAAGACCATTAAAGATTATCATGAGAAGTTATGTGGTGGACATTATAGTTGGAAAGCAACTGCACATAAAATCCTCCAGGCAGGATTTTATTGGCCCACCCTATTTGGTGATATATATAAGTTTTTTAGAAGTTGTTAGAAGTGTCAACTTTTTGCTGAGAAGAAAATGTTAGCTCCCTTGCCTTTGATCCCAGTCTTCATAAAAGAACCATTCAGACAATGGGGAATACATTTTGTTGGAGAAATTAACCCACCTTCAAGTGGACAACACAAGGGGGTTCTCACACCTACTGATTATTTCACCAAGTGGGTAGAAGCTATACCTGCCAAAATGTAAATGACCAGGTGGTGATGAACTTTTTAGAGGAAAACATTTTTGCAGATTTGGATGCCCTATCAAAATCATAACAGACAATGCTCAAGTATTCAGTTCAAATAAGTTTGTTTCTTTTTGTTAGAAGTATAAGTTATTTTATCTCATTCAACAACTTATCATCCACAAGGAAATGGATTGGCTGAATCCACTAACAAAACATTGATGAAAATTATTAAGAAAACTATTGCAGAGAATCATAAAGACTAGGATTCAGAATTAAAGTTCTCTCTATGGGCTGTCCGAGTGACTACAAGAAGGTCTACAGGCAAATCACCTTTTGAGTTAGTGTATGGAACTGAAGCTCTATTCCCTAGTCAGCTTGTGAAGCCTGTGATTGCAATGATTCAGGAGGCAAAATAAGAGCCCAATGCTCTGATAAGAAGGATGCATAAGGTAGTGGAATTGAGTGAAAGCAAGGATAAGGTAAGAGATAATTTGATTATGTATCAATCAAATATGAAGGGTATTTTTGACAGAAAGGCCAAAGAAATTGATTTTAAAGTTGGAGACCCGGTATTAAGGTGGGATACTAGAAGAGAAGATAAGGGAAAACATGGGAAGTTCAATCCTCTCTGGTATGGCCCATTCAGGATCATAGAAGCAAGGGCAAATAATACATTTTTCTTGGATAATCTTGATGGTGAAACTTTACAGCTGCCTATAAATGGGCAGTACCTCAAACATTATTTCCAATTCTAAAGCACAAGCATCCTATCATTGTAGATACCAGAGTGAATTCATTGTACAAATACCATAGAATTTAGATTGGTTAAGCAATATATGACTCCATGCCCAAGGTGAAGGCACTTATCTGCGGTTCTTAGTGCTTTTGTGGCAAAATCACTATCCCTAGGTGGAGCCAGATGTTGTAGCATCCATTGTCATTTAAATTTCGTTTTCAATTTTATCACAAAAAATAAAATAATCAAATATTATGTTCTAAAGGAATTAAAAGAGAATGTGGAAGTCCAAAAGAAATGATTTTTTTTATATTATTCATGGCTTTCGAATGTGAGAAACCCAAGAGAAGATTTGAGCCGTCCAGTCGACAGGAAACAGATCTAATGATAATCGTGTGGTTAACAAGGACGAGGTTTAATCCAAAAAATGAACGTGATGGTTTATGGAATGTGATTTAATCCATTGAAGTCCGGATCGATCACAGTCGCTCATCAATAAGGGACGAGATCCAACGGATATCACGTCAAAAAGTACACGGGTTTTATTATAAATTGCGGACTTGAGAAGTCTATCAACTGCATTTTTGTTTCCTTTCAGTTCCATGGAAAAGGTAAAGGTTTGTGGAAAAGGCGGACGTGATAAGATTATGAACCGAAGTCTTAATTCCTTTGGTTCCGCGGTAGCTGAAGGTTTGCCATATTCCACGTAAATCAACTATATCCGTTGTTTTAGCATAATAACTAAAATTAGAGGTGGATGACTGAAACTCCAAAGGAAATTAGAGAAGAAATTCCACCTGAATTAGAAATGATAGTTCTAACCATTGAGATTGTTCACAGATTGAATGATCGGATGGTAATTGCACTTGAATGTGTGCATGGGTTAACAGTTCTAGCAGACCTGATATGTTATGAACTCGGGTTTATTTCCTTTTGGGTTCTGGCCATAAGCGTTTAAGGAAGGATCGACAGTGATTGGCAGTGTTTCTTTATGATTTAGCCAATTAGAACACTTCCTATATATACATGGGCCCATAACCTAGAGGTCCACGCATAGAATTTTGTAAAGATACAACTTTGTTGCAATAAAGAATTTTAGCTATCATCAGAACATCTATGGGAATACTACTGAGAAGAAGATAAATGAGTTGAAGGAAGCAGTTTCAAAGGCCATAGATTCGAACAACCAATAGCAATCACCAATCATACTTTGATTTCTGTTACTTGTTATATTTTTTTGTTGAGAAGAATGAGGTGTCTTTTACCCTCCAATGTAATATTTTGTAATGACTTTTACTTTAGATAGTTAGAAGGTAGTTAAGTAGTTTTGATAGTTTTGATAGTTACCAACTGTCCCATGATGGTTAAGAAGAGGCAAAATTATAGAAAAAAATGTCTGAATTTTGAAGAGCCTAGAGGGTATGCTATTGTATTCTTGATAAATTGATGATTAATGAAAGAATCGGGATTTTTCCACACATTGTTGGGTATGATTTTGTAATTTCTTTGTTATGTTTCATCATGTGTCTTCCTTTCTTTAAATATGGTAATGAAGCTGCAAGACTTTGTTTACTTATGTGAATGAGGTTTAAATCCCTTAAAAGAGCGCTCCTGTATTTAAAGTCCATACCTCTACATTTCTTCTACGTTAGAGATAATAGTTTCTGTGAAAAACAACATATTGTCTCTAACTTGTCAAAGCATTCTTCACTCAACAATTATATTTAGCAATCATATGGCATTCTGAGACTTTCATATCAGCTAAATATTAAGGGTTCAAATTCAAGCCCTTCCGGTCCTTCTCTTGAGGATATATCATACAAATAAGTGACAAGAATAATAAACATTAATGTCTTTAGTACAATTTCTACACAGCCAAGAAATTGGTTTCTTAAGGGACAACACATGCGACGTATTGATTTGGTGCAAGTGGCCTTAATGAACATTGTAGACATCTGTAATATCCCCAATTTTGTGAGCATGGTTATTTTGCCCAATTTTGGTAATATTAATAAAAAGGATCAACTAGTATTTTGGGAGAAAGGTGGCAAGTATTATTTTATTTCATATTGGAAAAAGATTCTTATTTTATCAAATTGGTGGAAAAAGTAACTAAGTGGAAAATGGATCCCACCAATAAAATAACGTCAAAAGAATTCTATAAGGATGGAGAGAAAATATAAAAGGAGGAGGGACTCATTTTATGGATCATCTTTTGACTATTACACTTAACACTTCATCTTGTCTTGGAGTTGTTTAGGGCAAGGGTACAGTGTTTTTTAGCACAAGAATGACAGGAAGGATTCCACCCGATCCTCATAGGACTTCGAGTTCCTCCCTAGTTGGGAATTCGGAGAGCCCATTGTATGGCTTTCATAGAGTTTCATTGAAAACAATAATTCCAACTTTGCATATTTTCTAGGTGCAGAGGAAATTCGAGTTATTCATTGTTGTATAGCCTACAATGATTTGGAGTGTGGGTTATTTGCAAGAGGATTTTCCTAGTTGGAGACGAGAATTTGGTGGTCATTTTACAGGGATAGAGAGAAAAAATATATGGGATGAAATTCTCTTCCCTTAGAAGTGCATAGGGGTTTCTGGCTTAGATCACGCAAGGAAAGAAAGGAGAAGAATTGTTGAGAGAGAAGGGTCAGAGATTAGAGGTAAACCTCAAGTGAGAATTTAGCTAGTGGTATATTTGGGCATAATTCCATAATATCAAACTATGGAGCATTTTCTATCCATATTTGGTGATTTTCACTTGTTGGAAGTCACCAGGGGTTGGTGGATTCAACCCAAACTCTTTTTGGGTTGTTGTGGATTTGGTGAGAGGATTTTGGGGTTAATTCCATAGAATTATGTGGGTAGTATTTATTGTTGAAATCAATGTTCTAGTTAGTAGCCAGTAGTAGAAATTATTGGAGAAGGGCGTAGTTCACTCTGAGACCATTTCCACCACTTGTGTCCATGAGATTTTTTTTGGGTTATTTTGGGTTCCTTGTAAGGAGGCTCCAGTTAATTGCCTGGAATTTTTAGAGCTATTTAGAGGCCCAAAACACCAATTCCATTCCATCCAGTAGTAGCAAAATTTTTTGGGTCAGTGCAGAGACTTGGGGAGAATAGTTTCCAACATTTGGGGAGCTCCATTTTCACTAGGGACTTTCCCAACTTGTTTTAGCAAGCCTAGGTTCCTTTTATTCATTTATATGTACATTGTTTTCTCAGTTAATAAAATGGCTCAACTCTTGGTACAATTTCTTGTGCAATTTGTCATTATGTTGGTGTGTTACTTTTATGGTTAAATGTTTATGCTTTATTTATAATTATCACGTAATATTTGTTGTTAGGAATATTACAACATCAAAGTGGCATGTTAGTATGGGAAATTATGCGGTAAGGAAGTATGACTTGCCAATATATATGGAGTGATTTGGTGAGTATGTAGTAGTGAAAATTCCATTCAATTCACCATCCTATTGCGTCAACAAATCAAGCACACTTTGAAAGTTATGGAAGCATAATTCAAGGGTTGCAAAGGAGGAGATCGAAATTCTACTTGCCTGAATGGCAGGGGATGTGGATTTTATAATTACCCCGATTTCACAGAAGGCCGCGACATTCAAGGAAGACTCCATGGCTTATTATGGTTTTCTTTCTCAATGGATGGATCTTCTGGAGTTAAAATTGGACCACCTTCAAATGGCATAAAAAATTCTTGAATTACGGGTCAATATTTTAGGGAGGAATGCAGTAGAGAATGGAATAGTAGCACACAATCCATTAAATTAAGGCAACCAAGAGAAGTTGTTGACTTGATGGGCCCTGACCTAGGTTCAGTGTTAATTAGCCAAGCAAATCCCTACATTATTGGCCCTTTCAGCATCAATCTGCAGAGTGTGGATCGAATTATCACCCAAAGTTGTATGGGGGGTTGCAGGAACCAAGTTTCCACACCCAGAGATGGTAGTGATGTCATTTCATACCCTAAACCTTCCTTCATGCAGGTCAATAAGACTTTTAGGGCTTATCGCTATACTCCTCTTAGTTGTCCTCTAGACCTCTGCGAAGGTCTACGACAGTCCTTCGCGTACCCTAGATAGGCGAATGAAACACTTACATGCCTTTATAATTACTCTTACTTCTTTATTTAACCAGATTAACTTAAGTATCTGATAACTTCAACATGCATTAAGATAATCTTCACATAAACATATATTCTTACTTGTGTTCATATAACAAAGCAAAGCATATGGATTCGTGCATCAATATAGCATTAAAACATAAACCCAATATTCATCATAACATAATCATATGCATTTATAACAAAATTAAAATAGATCATACATAGATGATTATAGAATAATTCTCTTTATTCATGCTTTAGATCTTCTTTACAGACTCTAACCGCCCTGTGCACACAGCTGCAGGGGTCCACGCACTTAGCTGTGGACTTCTACCCTAGGCGTTTGTGCACACAGCTACAGAGCCTCTTTCCTATGCTAAGACTCTTCACTCTTAGCTCTCACAGACCCATTACATTCCTCAATGACTTAAAACATACTAAGAACTCAACTGCCTTAGACCCTTCTAAGACTTCCCTTTTTATACAATCCCATGGTCCGTGGACCATGGGTAGATCTCCTAAAGCTTACATGAATTACATAAACTAAGGGAGGAAACCCTTTATGACACTTCACATCTTCATGCTCCAGACCATAAAATACAGAGACTTTACACCTCTTATACAAAAACTTGGGCTTTATGCCCCACAAATTGGGCTTTTAGCCCCAAAAATGACCCTAGGGGACCAATTCCCAACAAGCCCCCAACACAAATATGGTGACTCACCTCGAGTCACCCTGTTGGCACAAATATCTTATCGCGAAGACCTCCCAGCTCCACTTGTACCACTACAAATTTGGTGGGACACTACGTCACCGCCTGCTTAACCTACTCCACCAGCTGCTCTATTGCTGGTCCTCCATTATCTACCTTGATTTTCTACTGTATTGCCTATAGGATAGCCAATTTTCCCTCAATGGTGGCAGTGATCACATAGGCCTCATCTAGCCAAGGCCCCAATCTAGCCTTCAATACTTCCTCTTTACATTGTGTTGCGTCCACCTGTTCCTTGAGTCCCTTTGCTTCCTACAGATTGGCCAACCTCTGTGTGATGGTGACAGTGTGCATTGTTGCTTTGACCTCGTTGCACTATTGGTGTAATTCCCTTGCCTTTGTTGCTAACCTCTATAGTTTGGGATCTTCCTACAGACTGGTAAGGACCTCCAGCAACTGCTCAAAGAGTGCGGTGTAATCTGTTATAGCGACATCTACTGCAACAACTGCATCCTTGACAGTTGCCTCGCACTGCTCTTTAACCTTTAGTGGAGTTGAATATTGGGCCTTCAACTCAAGCCTTGTGATCTTAAGGTTCAGCTCAAACTAAACCTTGGACAACCTTGTCTTTGCGTCGTGCACACTTGCAGTGAGCTTCTAAATTTTGGCCTCCACCAACTCTTCTTCTGGAATATGCAACTCTGGAATGTTTCTACATGCTTCAGCAACTACTACCATAGTGTGCTCATTCTTTTGTTGCACCTTCTTCCATGTGTAAATTTATGAATTCTTCTCAATGAACATCTATGCATTGTTCACCTTTTGTTTGCTAATCACACTCACCGCGCATTGCTCTCGAGCCTAAAGTTTTGCAATCTCCTACAAGGTGTGAAGGGGTTCACTTGGAAGCACGGCCAAGTTCAATCCAACCTTCTTAATAGTGCTAACAATAGCCCTCTCAGGTTCCGCTTTTGCATTCAAAGCTCCATCTGGCAATGCGATGACCCGGGGATCCAAGGGGTAGACCATGCTATGGGGTAAAATGCATGGTGTATGGAGAATGAAAACTACCCTTAAAGGCCTTCCTCGGACCTTCGATAGACTTTAAGATTATCTGTAGAAGATACCAAGTTATACACATGTTCATCTATCAAATATAAGTTAACAAAGTATGGAAATAGGATTACCTCAAGTCTCCTTCTAGATTTGTTTGGAGATTGCTATGCAGCCAAGAAGAACTCCCTCAAAGCCGGCTCCAAATCAATTCCTACACAAAGGAAAGGAAAACACAATCACAGCATACAATATTGAAAACTAATATAAGAATGCACAATGAACATCTATTTGCATACAACTAAACCACTCATCTAATTAAGTATCGAAATGAACAACTCAATGAACAATGTTACTGACACTATGGAGTAGGGAACACAACTGCAGTTCTATATTTATAATGGAAGAGTGATTACAACCATCCATTGTATCATTCTTCCCTTGCCCCTTCTTCTTCTCTCTCTTTCTCTCTCTCTTTCAACTCACTTCTTCAAGTGTATGATAGTTCACAACAACTTAGTGGGCTATCCTTTCAAATGCTCTGAACCATTTCATAATAACCCTCACCTTGCTTATATAGCAATCGAGTTAGGGTTTACAAGATCCTCCTAGAGTTCACTAGGGCAAAAGCAATGAACTTGCTCCACTTTTGCCTTCTTTTCTTAGATTAGAAATCCTCTAAGAATCTTGATTTTGGATGTTTCCTTGCTTTTCTTGATCAAATGTAGGGATAAATATCTAGATATTTGTGAGTAAACTTGTTGGCTTGATCCATTGAACTTCCCTTAGTTTCACTAATGCTACTCCTTCACTAGTAGCTTGAGTTAGTGGGGTCACTAACACTCCCTTAGGCTTGGTAACAAGCTTTATCAAGTAGGTCTTCAGTGTGCAACCTACGCTAGTGTGGAATCAAGGCTTGCAATTGTGGTCTTTGCTACAGTCATCATGTCTTTCACCTCTGAGTTGATGAGGAGGTCATTTTGTTGTATAACAGATGCCCCCTAAAATATGACATCAGAGGTAGAGACAATGGCCGAAATACTTTACTAAAACTGTATTTTTTCCTGTCAAAATTTTGTAGAGAGAGAGAAGCTTCGGGCGGCAAGGAAAACCTGATACAAGACATATATATCTATATCTATATATATATATATATTATATATATATATATATAATTTCTAAAATAATGTCCGAAGTTGGGCATTCCCATGCTCAATAGCTATGTCATAGTAATTTTCTCCAAAGAGGTATAACAAGGCTGGGCACTAATAAGCACAATGCAGATCCAGTGTCATAATAGAATCATCTTGAAACAACTGTCTCCAAAAAACAATATCCGTAGCTTGGGAGAGGAAACAAGGATAAATGATGCAAGCCTCTACCCATGGTCTTGATTTCCACTTCACCGAACAGCATAGATCGATACATGTGAAAAATATGTGTTGATGTCAAACATGCATGAAATCATCTGATTACCAATCAATAATGGAGATTGTTAACAGATGCAGGGAAGGCCACTGATAATGGTGATGGTGTCTAAGATGCACAATACAAACTAGCGAGTGTGAAAGATTTCTTTGTCGTTGAACACCCGTAGAATCGCTTAACCAGGAGCCAATAATGAGAACCCTTAATCAAACACAAGGTAACCTGCCACTAATGTCTGCAGTACCAAGGCACTGAATGTGTTTCTGGGTTATCTTCATATATAGAGTGTTGAAGTCGATAGGAAGAAACCTGTCGAAAGGTAGGCAATGATGTGTCCTACATCAATCGACACGAAACGGGACAAGAATGATTTTGTTTTTTGAGGAATCTTTTGAGAATTTGGGTCTAAACAATGGAGGGCATGATGAAAGGATATGTTTGATCGGTTGATGGAGGAAACAAATGGGTAACCCTTGAACAATAGAAGGCATGACAACAGTTTTAACCAGACAACACTAGACTCACGAACACTACAGAGTGTTAGGGTATAGAGACGCAATTACATCAGGGTATATAGGCCGAAACTCATAGAATGGTAGGGTTCATATTGAGAGGCCATCAAAAGGAAGGTTTATCTGAGGGAGTACCATGTTCAAGGGAACGACTACTGCCAAACCACACTTTCTAATATGCAATACAGTTGTATCGTGCACTTTCTGTCTCTGATTAATTTAATGAGTCCAAACGGGTAAACTCATCAATCTTTTCATGTTTAAAGAGTCTGAAAAGGATCACAAAAAAAATTACTCTTTGCCCTATCTAATTAGTTTAATGAGTCCAGACAGGCAAACTCGTCAATTTTTTCATGTTTTAAGAGTCTAAAAAGTATCGTAAAAAGAATGACTCTATATCTTGTCTGTGTAATTTAAAGAGTCCAAACTAGACAACTCATTGGTCTTTTCATATTTAGAGAGTCTAAAAAGATCGTAAAGAGAGACTCCATGGTGGTCCCTTTGTCATAGTTGTTAACCGAGTGCGACAAATGGTTAATAATATACCCGGATCGGTTACTTTTTTCGTAAGTTAATCTATTGAACCCGGATAAAGAGAAACTATTTTCAATAGATGTCAACCTCATTTTGTTACGAGTACGAGGCGACGAACTAAACTCGTTTTTCGTCATGAATTTTTAATGAGTCGCGCGATGACAAACTCAATACCTTCATCAAAATTTTTCATGAGTGAAATGAAGAAAACTCAGAGTATCCTTTTCAATTTAGTGAGTGAGAAAAAGAAGGAAAAGAATGACTTATTTCTTCTTCAAAGTTTTATGAGCTCGAAGGAGGGGAAAAACTCAGGGATTTTTCAATTTAAGAGCGAGAAATGGTCCCAAAAAAGAAAGTGCTCTTTCTACGGCTGTATATTTTTAACGAGCCCAATAATGAAAACTATGGATTTTTGGGTTTAACGAGCAAGAAAAGTACCTAAAAGCATGCTCGGGTCATCTTCATCAAGTTTAACAAACAGAAAGAATAATCTCAGGATTTTTTCAGTTTAAAGAGCGAGAAAAAAATGCCTAAAAAGAATGCTCTTTTGGTCTTTTTCAGTTTACGAGCTGTAAAAGATCAAAAAAGAGTTGCTCAGAGCATCGTTGTATGGATTTAACGAGTGCAATGATGAAAAGTCGGAGATGTTTCTACTTTTTAAACAGCAATAAAATATCACAAAAATTTCTCTATTGAGAATTGCATAAAATTACAGAGCATATGCCTAGTGCAATACTAGGCATAATACTTCTTTAGGTAGAGCCCATTTCAGGGCTCCTTGAGTAGGACTCCTTCCCAGTCTTGTAATTCATATGCCCCTTTTGAGAGGACTTTCTTGACAATATAGGGACCTAGCCATAATGGTTGGAGTGTGCCTGCCCCCAAGAGATCATCTTTTTGATCATAGAGTAACACAAGGTCGCCCTCTTGGTAATAACAAAGCTTAACTTTTTTATCATATTGGGATTTTACCCAGTGCTTGTGAGCTTCGAGTGCTATTTCAGCACCTCAACAGGTTTCTTCCAGCTGGGCAAGGTATAGTAAGCATTCTTCTTTAGTAGTAGTGCCAGGTAGGAGTTCAAGGACTAGTTTCAGGGAAGGGATTTAACACTCAATGGGTAGAATGGCTTCTAGGTCGTACACCAATTGAAAAGTTGTAAAGCTTGTGGCACTCTTTACTAAAGTTCGGTATGCCCATAACACCGAATATAACATTCAATGCCAATTGGTTTTATGGATTCCAACCAACCTTCGGATCATGGTTTTCAAGATGCCATTTACGGCCTCTACTTGACCATTAGCTTGGGGGTAGTAGGAGGATGATTGATCCTAATGGAAACCAAGCAACGACATTAAATCAGACATCATATGGTTCTGGAAGTGAGATCCATGGTCTGTAATAATTGTGTTGGGTACACCAAAATGACAGATAACCTAATTGAATAGGAATAGTGCCATAGTTTCTCCATCGACGCTATAGGTAGGAAGGGCTTTGGCCCATTTCGTGAAAAAGTCCACAGCTACAATGATATAGTTGTGCCCAACAGAGGAAACATGATTACAAGTGACAAAGTCTATCCCCCATTTGGTAAAAGGGCCAACAGAGACTACTGGGTGCAGTAGGGCCGGAGGGGCACACATTTTCTTTGTGAATATTTGACAAGGATGGGATTGTTGGATAGCCTTGACACAATATTTGAATAAGGTTGGCTAGTAATAGCCTGCGCGCAATATTTTCTGTGCAGTGGATATGCCAGAAAGATGACCACGCCCCAGCATAATCGTCATTTAAAACGTGCTCCGCCTTTTCATGAGTGAGGCAATGTCAAAGAACTGTATTCGCACCGCGTCGATATAACATATCGTTAATCACTAGATAGTGTCATGCTTAGTGACGGATGCGATGATAGTCGCCGGTCGTGAGTTCAGGGCAGAACCGTTGCGCTTGGAGGTAGACAAGAATGTCTCCATACCAAGGATTGGTCGTGTCGATAAGATAGATAGCTTCATTTGGGAGAGGATCGTGGGCTATCTCGTTCAGATTGACGATGGGAAAGTCTGACAAGAGTTTGGCAAAGACTAAGGAGTTCTTGGCCTTGGAAGTTGTGAAAACCAAATTGAATTATTGGAGGATCACGATCCATTTTGAATATTTACCTACAATTACTTGACGAGACAAAATATGTCTCATGAGATCCTCCAAGGCAATGATAGTAGTCTTTCGCAGCATGATGTAGTGTTGGAATTGGTTGATAACAAAGACAACTGCCAATGACAGCTTCTCCACATGCGAATATCTAAGTTCGGGCCCAGCCAGGACTTTGGGCAAATAATAGATCACATGTTCACTCCGGTCATCATGTGCTTGAACCAAGATCATTCCAAGGGAAGATGGCAAGGCTGCCAAGTAAAGAAGAAAGTCGCGGCTATAGTTGGGAGCACTGAGGAGTGGGGCTGATATAAGTGCCTTTTTCAAGGCATCAAATGATCATTGAGCTTTCTCATCCCACAGATACAACACTCCTTTCTTAAGCAGTCGCATGAAGCCTTTCGTCAATTCAACATAATTTGTGATGAATCATCGTAAAAAGTTTGTTTTCCCTTGCAAACGTTGGAGCTGAAGAACGGATTGTGGTTCCGACAATTGAACAATTGCTTTTACCTTATCAAGACCAACCCTAATCCCATACTTGGAGACAATGAATCCAAGTAAGTGTCCAGATTCAACGAAGAAAACACATTTATGCAAATTCAAGTGGATGTTGTAAAACCGACACCTTAGAAAGATTTCTCTTAAAAGGTTGGGGTGTTGCATTCGTAACTTGGAATGGGCTGGAAGGTCATCCAAGTAAGCTTGAACGATATGCCTGATATTGTGAAATGCGTAATCCATGGCTCTTTGAAAAGTCGCTCCAACATTCTTTAATCCGAATGGGAGTTTTCTATAGGCAAAGACACTCAGGGGAATACGAAGGCAGTTTTATGCTGGTCATTGGGTTTTATAGCGATCTGGTTATAACTTGAGAATCCATCCATAAATGAAAATTATTCGCAACCAATGTAGTCGTCGATGATTTGGTCGATGAATGATGTTAGATAATTATCCTTAGGACATGTGGCGTTCAAGTCTCGATAATCAACACATACATGGATGGTTCCTTGTTTTTTATCTACAAGAACCAGATTGGAAACCCATTTCGTTAAAGGAACGAGATAAAAGAAACCATCATGTAACAATTTTTCCACTTCAGTTTTTATGGCTTCAGTTTTGTAGGGATGGACCGGTCGAAGTCTTTGATGGAAAAGTTTTACATTGTCGTAAAGCTTGATCTCATGCTCAACAATAGAAGGATCTATGCCAAGCATTTCCTCATAAGACCAGGCGAATACATTGCGGAATTCCTTAAATAGGTAGGTGAAGCTTGCAATTTCATCAGGGTTGCAATCGGCTCCAACCTGGATGTTTTCCACGATGCCTATCTTGATAGAAATATCGATGAGCAATGTCTTTGAAATATTTCCCATGTTTCCTTTTGCATCCAAAGTTTGGATGGCCATATAGGGTGAGGAGACAATTTTTGGTATGTCAGGAGATAGGATTTGAAGAGGCATTGTGTCTAAATCATATATCAAAACAGGATGATGCCAATCCTCCCAAGGTTGCTCTTCTAAACTCATGATTTCTTGAATAGCCTCATCCATAGGGAGGACTTGATCGAGGAGATCAAAAGAAGGCATGGTTATGGAAGGGGTGGTGGTACCATCGGTAGTAACCGACATGACTAGAGGTTTGGATGTGGATTGAATGGCTTGGTAGGCCATTTCAGCTGGTGACAACAGCATCTGGTCTCTGAATGTGTCAAGGTCTGAAGGAGCTGGCAAGATCCATGGATCAGTCAGTTCATGAGGAATAGATGAAAGCATATTAACCGATTGTGGAACCTTGGGTAGCTGAAGTGGAAAACAACCCATGAGGGAAGAAGCCTTCAGTAGACTGGTGCCTAAACTAACATAAGAGCCAGTTCCACCTCCTACTAGGGGTACAGAGCCACTTCGTAATGGTGATTAATCGGGGGTGCAGAAAGACAACTGATCTATTGTAACTACCTTTCCTTCCAATGGGAATTGGATGATGTGAAAGAAAATAGATACGACGGTCATCATGGCATATGTCCAAATGTGACCCAGCAAGAGATTATAGTCGAGTTTTCTATCTAGGACTTCTATGTACACCATTACAGTTTTCCCAGATAAAGTGATGGGGAAACTGGATAGGTACCCTTTTGGGATAAAGGTGTGCTCATTGAAATCTTTCAGGGAGTTAGACAGCGAGGTTAGGGTTGGAGAACCTAGGGCG
Source organism: Pinus taeda (assembly GCA_000404065.3). NCBI lineage: Eukaryota > Viridiplantae > Streptophyta > Pinopsida > Pinales > Pinaceae > Pinus > Pinus taeda. Next base: position 93,695 of record APFE031103331.1, on the reverse strand, counting down.
AGCCAACATGAAGCCGACATGACGCAGGTAGAAGCACCTTCGTCGATGACAGTTCTGTGTATACCTTTACCTTTCAAAGTGATATGCACCTGGAATGCAAGCTGGTGAGAAAGGGGAGGTTTACAATTGTCCATGTCAAAAATAACAAGCATGGAATCCATTGGGTTAATACCTCCAATAGCTGAAATCAAATCTTTCCGTTGTGTTGGGCATGTTTGTAATACTTCGAGCACCAACATAGCTGACAGTGCTTGTGCCAAATCCTCTACAATGTTGTAGTGTTTAGTAGCACGTGTAGATTTATTGTGCATTATGCGTTGAAGTGCCCCTTTTGGGGGCCTAATTACAAAGTCCTCAACTGGCCTTTCGATATGCAAATCGTTGGGTGGCGATGGGTTTTGACCTGAGGATGGTTCTACTGCCGGAGCAACAGGAGCTCCATAAGGTTTGGCTCTTGTGGTGAGTTCTACCATTTCAAATGTGTAAATGGTAGAAGATCCTTCACCAGCCAAAGGATGTTGCGAACCATTGTTTCCCCCTTGTGAGGGTTGCGGTTGGTTGGCAATAAGATTTTGCTGTTGTTGAGTAGGAAAAGGATTTCGAAGGACAGCAGGTGCCTTACCAGAATCCCTTTTAGCAAGGTAGTCTTTGCATTCCTGAAGCCATGGACAACGCCAAGTCATGTGCTCTTCAACATAAAGTTTACATGGATATCTGGTGGGTTTATCATTTTCCTCATCAGTAGGTGCAATGGCCTTCTGTTTTGGGTTGGGGTGCTTGAGTGATTGGTCTTCAGAAGGAGCAGTATTTTTCTTATTCTTCTTTTTCTTGCCACTAGATTTTTGCATAGACTACACAGAGTTTATCGTAGTGGCAGGAAGAGCAGTTGTATTGGTAGAGGGGTCCACTACCAACTTGGCGATGGAACCACTGAGTTGTTTTACAGCAGCCCCAAAGGTTACGCTAACAATCCCATCGGCATGCACTCTGGGGTGCTGAGTGGCAGAAGCATTGGGGTTCCTAGGAGCATTGGGGATTATGTCACAAAGAGTGCCAGACTATGAATATATTAGATCTAAGTGCTAGGCATGACGTATGGATTGGTCTTTTGTGACCGCACCACCTAGAGCGACATCTCTAGCGATTTGCAAGAGTAAGGACATGCATAACCATTTTGTTAAGAGAAAGTCCTAGATGGGAGCTTCTACTAACCTCTGCCTACATCTCCATTCATGAATATGATCGGAGATGTGGGTGGCGGTATCCTGATGAAATGAAGTGAAGAGCTTTGTCCCGGTTTCATAGTGGATTGGTAATTGGAAGTGCTTTAGGAATTCCATCGCTAAAGTGTTAAAGGTGTTTATTGATGTGCATGGTATCTCAAAATACCATTTCATTGCGTTTTTAGTGAGGGTGTGGGGAAAAAGACGTAACCGGACACTATCATCCACCATAGAGTTTGAAACACACTAGAGATGGTAGGTGGTGATGTGGGTGCCCATATCCTTCCCTTGTTTTCCATCGAACTTTGGAATGTTCATTGGTATTTTATGTGGGATCAGTGACCATTGTAAGTTGTGGTATATGGGGTCATTTGTCAACTTGTATAAGTCGGGTATACCCAACGTTGCCAAGAAAGGCAGAGTATTAGGTGCCCCCAACTCGCACCATGGTGATGATGGATGACTTGAGGAGCTTTATGCTCCTCCCATTGTTTGGTTCCCCATAGTGTATATGGGTTGCGTGGTGTAGCAGTTTCTTCGGTATGGTGTTGCAGAGTGGATTTCCATGAGGATTTTGATATTGGGGTATGAAATTTCCCCCAGTATAAGCAGTGCCCCCTTGACTCATTTGAGTATGTGAGTAGGGTGCCCCCATGGACTGGTTGGGAACCCCTTGTGGATTCCCGCCCAACACAAAACTGACCATTTGGCCTTGATTGATGGAGGGGACACTCACATTAATTAGCGACTGACCATGCATGCCTAAGAATGGAGGGGGAACTGTTATGTTCCCTACCAGCATGTGCATATTGTGAACCCCCCCAGGTGTCTGAGTCTATGGGTTTGAACTGTACATTGGTAGCTAACCATATTGTTGGTAAACAAGAACTACTCCCATAGTGCCACATTGAGTGTTATAAGGAGCACTATATGTGGCACTTGTCGAAGATATGTAGTGTGGCACCATAGGGATGGAACCTGGCATCTGTTGGGTTCCACTCATAGAGGGTGTTGTGTGAGTGGAACGGGATAGCGAGATTTGCCATTGTCGGTGTTTTGGAGACTGTCAACTGGGGAAGTGGTGGAGGACTAAAAGTGTCCACAAAATTCCACGACCCATTAGTCGTCGACTAGATAGATGGAAATGTTCCAACTATTGAAGCAGGAAGTACAGGTACTATGGGAGCCAAGATAGGTTCCAACAGATTCGTGAGCGGACTATTAAAGGAAGGAAGGAATCCTTCGGTAAAGAAATCCTCCAGAAAACTTGAATCATCGGTAGTCCAAACAACTCCTGTGTGAGATCTAGGAGACTGATCCCCCGAAGATGGGGAATCTGGTTCAGTGGAACTCAGTGGATCCTCCACAATGAGTGGAGGAAGTCCTAACAATCATCTAGAGTGACAATGAGTGTCGGATGTAACCACGGTGACCATTAATTTTTATCAATAAATTTTATTGTGATATTCTTTTAAAGTCTCAAAATGATAGCACTCAGGTACCTAAAAATAAAAAATACACTAAGTCTATCAATCAACAAACAAAGGGAAAATACCTCATCTGATAAGAACTGATCACTGGAGATGAAACCGGTATCTCAATGAATAACAGAGAAGGATGGCCAAATGTACAGTTATGGTTACTTAGAGCTTCACCCGAACCTTAGATTGAGGGGCCAAGTACTCTCGTGAAGATGAACACCCTCCCAAAAACTAAAGACAAAGTAGGTTTGTCTGTGTCAGGTACCAAGACAGCCCGTCCCAATCACCTTGTGTAAGTCCTATAATTTTGGCCACTAGAGATACCTCAAATCACAGACATCACTAGGGGGGACATAGTCGTAGACAACACGCTGTGTGGGCAGGATACCTGAGTCCCTGACTCAGTTCCAAAATCCCCGAAGGGACCCCCAGTACACATAATGCCAAAAGTATTTGTAAGAGAAGGCAGGCTACCTTCAATTACAGTCTGATGTTGTCTCGTATTTTGCTCCATTGTTAGTGGAGTGGTCCCAGTAATATTAATGCAGAAGGAATTTTTCACTTGTTAACAACGCTAGTTTTGGTTTTGAACCTTTGGTAGTTCACTCACATGCTTATCCCAAGATCCTAGCCTAGCTAATGTTGGTTTGCTCAAAAGAGTAATTGATTTATTTTAATGTAAATTTTATGTGTACTTGATTAGTTGTCTTCGGCAGGGCTGTTGACATATGAAATATGGTGAGACTCTTGACTCAATAAATCATGCAAAAACAATGCTTTGAAAAAAAAAATTCAATTTGATACAAACAAGCTTTATTCTACATATTCATATTTTTCACATATTCATAGTTTCGTTTGTGCATCTATAGTCTTTCAACACATGCATATCCAAAAGATTATTTTCCAATATTTCCTAACAACTACTGAAAACCAAAATGAAGCAACTCACAACTATTTAAACAAAAGGATGAATACAAAATATTAGTCTTTCTTTCAGAAAAAATGTTTTTTAAGAGAGAAAAACCAAAAATTCTTCCTCAAAATAAATTTCTAGGACACCAATTTTACTGACACAATATAGCTACAAATCTTATTTCAGCCCATGAGAAGATTTTCCATCACTTTTAGTCCACAAATACTACTAGAAATGAAGACAAAGGGAGACTAACGCTCTATAACAGTGGTTACAGAGAGTTAGTAGGGTCACTAACACTCCCTATACATAGGCACAATGCTTTATAAAGCTCTATGTAGCTTGGTCACCTACGTTAGTGTGGGAAATCTTGCACAAAAAGGGTTTCCAAGATTAGTTTCTGAGATGAAGGTATACTATTAGGATGTAGCAAGATATTTGGTGGATCAGAAAAAGGATTGCTAAAGAATAGGGAGCTCTTAGAAGGAAGAGAGAACAGAGAAGAGTCTGGGTAAACCGGGAAATAAATGTATAGTCCCCACTAGAGTCGCCAATTTTGCTATGGGGTAAAATGCACGATGTATGGAGAATGAAAACTACCCTCAAAGGCCTTCCCGGGACCTTCGATAGACTTTAAGATTATCTGCAGAAGCTACCAAGTTATACACATGTTCATCTATCAAATATAAGTTAACAAAGTATGGAAAGAGGATTACCTCAAGTCTCCTTCTAGATTTGTTTGGAGATTGCTATGCAGCCAAGAAGAACTCCCTCAAAGCCAGCTCCAAATAAACTCCTGCACAAAGGAAATCCAAACACAATCACAACATACAATATTGAAAACTAATATAAGAATGCACAATGAACATCTATTTTCATACAACTAAACCACTCATTTGAACAAGTATCAGAATGAACAACTCAATGAACAATGTTACTGACACTATGGAGTAGGGAACACAACTGCAGTTCTATATTTATAATGGAAGAGTGATTACAACCATCCATTGTATCAGTCTTCCCTTGCCCCTTCTTCTCTCTCTCTCTCTCTCTCTCTCTTTCAACTCACTTCTTCAAGTGTATGACATTTCACAACGGCTTAGTGGGCTATCCTTTCAAATGCTCTGACCCCTTTCACAATAACCCTCAGCTTGCTTATATAACAATCGAGTTAGGGTTACCAAGCTCCTTCTAGAGTTCACTAGGGCAAAAGCAATGAACTTGCTCCGCTTTTGCCTTCTTTTCTTAGATTAGAAATCCTCCAAATATCTTGATTTTGGATGTTTCCTTGCTTTTCTTGAGAAAATTTAGGGATAAATTTCTAGATATTTGTGAGTCAATTCAGTGGCTTGACCCATTGAACTTCCCTTAGTTTCACTAATGCTACCCCTTCACTAGTAACATGAGTTAGTGAGGTCACTAACACTCCCTTAGGCTTGGTAACAAGCTTTATAAAGCAGGTTTTCAGTGTGCAATCAAGGCTTGCAATTGTGGTCTTTACTTTAGTCATCATGTCTTTCACCTCTGAGTTGATGAGGAGGTCATTTTGTTGTATAACAAACCACCTCCGTTGCTTCAGAGGTCCCTGATGTCAAACTAGTTGATGTTGAGTTGCCCCGCCTGACACCGGTCTGCAGTTGGGTAGTTTGGATTTGCAACTCACACAAGCCCATCTGAATGGAAACCAAGGCTTTCTTCTACTGCTGCTCAAACTACCATAGCAGATCTGTGGTCTTATCTTGTACTTTATAGTCGATGTCATCCAAGTCACCTTTTTCCATGGTGATCAGGTCAAGAAATGATTTACTAGCCTTTGACTTCTTCTACAGTACTTCTTTTTCCTGCTCTTGAGTGCGCTTTATCCGGAATAGAGTACTCTCCTAGTCTCCACCATCCTGTTCTGATTTCTACTCATCGTCCTTTTTCTGTAGCGAAGGGGACCTCTAAGTTTTGTCAAAGTCACGCTCTTACTCCCCTTCCTTTTCAGCAGTCACATTGTAGCATTCCAGCATGTGGCGTAACAGGGTGGTCTAATCTTGTTGAATTAAGTCCAAGGGATCCTGTGGTATTTTGAATATTGCCACCTTGACTTCCTGCAATGCCTCATCATTACATTCAAATCCATCCTCAAAGCTAAATGTCATCAATAATCCCTATTGCAAAACATCTCATTCTTTAGTGTCATGGCGGAGCTCTGTTTCCAAGTACCATTTCATCGGTATTACATCCAAAGTATGACAAAATAGATGCACCCATTCAGGCTAAGGCTCTGCTCCATAAACCTTAGTCCATTTGGCTAGGTGATCGCGTGGATCATCCCTTCCATTATATTTCTCTGTTAGCCACACTTGTGGGTGACCAAACCGTAATCTCATCATCCTTCTGTACACATGCCAATCATCAAAATTGTCTTTGTTGCATACCCCACCATTTTGATGCAGGAAAGTGTTCCCTTTGCGGACAAAGGCAACCCCTCTAGCCTTAGAGTGGGTCTAGTCACAACAAAGACAAATAAACAATTATTTTCCTTAAATAGTCATCGTTGGAGGCCTACCTCAAGCCAGTGGTTGATGAAGTTCTGTTGCACTGCTCCAGCTTCCGTTTCCTTCTCTTTAATGAGCAATTAACCTGAAACAACACAAGGAAAACAACAAAGCACGTAACCGGAAAAAAACAATGATCTATTTACTCACAAAGTCAAGAAGTCATGAGCTATCAAGTAAATTACATACAAGACATAGGAAAACATCATTGATTCTATTAATAATGAATCAAGAGCAAAGCTTACAACCAAGTCTTGACGTCGCAAGCCTTCTTGGAGGGTCCAGCCAGTATGTTTCTCAAGCATTCACTCTTCAAGGATAAATCTCCCAACATACAATGTCTCTCTCTCACTCATAAGCTTTAACACAAATTTAAGGGCACTCCACAACCTTCCTCAAGCTATCAACAATCCCACACTTGTCACACTCACACCAGCTATCTATCAAACTCAAAAGCACTAGCAGCACTGCCCAACCAAAAGAACTAGTAGATCATAGCAAAGGTGAGTGCTTTAATAGGAGAAGGAGTCTCCATGAAATGTGGGAGGAGGAGCTCATCCTCAAGGAAGGTAGCACAAATGACGGAACTACCATACCAGAGGGGGAAAGGCAACCCAAACTATCCCAACTACTAGGTCTAGAGACATCTAGAAGGCCAACTGTTGAAATGAATTAGCCAAATCTGGATCGTCGCAGGCTGTAAACTAATTCTTCACGATGACATCGCTAAGAGGCAATGCACGCAAACCCATTATCGCTATACAACTTGTAACCTCGTGCCGGGTCTAGAAATTTGACCGTCACGAGAAACAGATGTACTCCTGCGATGGAGTCATGATGAAACTGTTATGCACATGGGAACATCACGTATATTAAGGTTTTACTCATGACGAGGTAGAAACTTAGGGAAATTAGGGTCAATTGTCAACAGTAGAGAGCATTTGCTTAATCATCTTACATCAGTGGGAAGATATGAACATGTTTATTTGACATATGACACCGCAGAAGGACTGAGATGAGGACAGTGACAAATTACTGTGTAACAGATGCCCCCTAAAGCGTGAAGCCTGAGAGTGGGAGGGGTGAAATTATTTATGAAACTGTCTAAAATGGAACCACTTTGAAGATCCTGCAGGCACAAGTAGAACTGATATATGTGATAGTGAAATACATATAGTCTAGGCATAAGCGCAACCATCCAGAAGACATATGAAACTTGGTATGTGGTATGGACGGAGCCACACAGTTGATAAGACCATAATAATGACAAAGGTATGGTCGTAGCCATCCATGGAGACTCAGGTATGGTCACAGCCATCCATCAAAGAGTCATATATGTAATCACAAACCAATCCACATAGCCTGAACATTTGTAATCTTAGTTTGGGGTCTCGAAACCCAATCGATCATAGTATAAATTCTATCATATGAACAGATGTGCTAAAGTCGAACATGATAGAAATTCGCTTGATTATCGGTCAATGATGTAAACCATTAACAAGCGCGAGAGAAACCACCAATAATGTCAATGGCTCTCAAGGTACTATCCAGTACAATCCACTAGGTGTGAAAAAGGAGCTGAAGTCAAACACCCATGGAATCACCCAATCGAAGACCACTGAGGAAAGTCTTGTCCTTAGGCACGAAGAACTTTCTATTGAGGCATGCAAGTTCCAAGATACCGAAGGGGATCTCTAGATCAATCTCCTGGATAATGAGCTGACATCGAAAGGAGACGATCCGTCACAGGAGGGCTATGATGTTCCCCCGTCAACGACATGAGATAAGGAACAAGTGGTAGATGGTGAAACAGAATATCAGAGGAGGAGGTAAGGATGTGAACTGTAGAAGGATTATACTCTGGAACATATCGGTGACACAACTCCAGAATGTGGCAGTATTTTGGTACCAAGGGATTAGAGGCTTGATGGAGGCAACACAGATTAGATGGAATGAGGCAAAATGGCAACCTAGAACCTTAGAAGGCCAAATGATGATGTATGGATATCCCAACCCGACAAGAAGCAAAAGTGTCGATGTTCAAGAGTGACTAGCTGCTGCAGATAACCAATGATGACTTCCAAATTTCCCCCCACCATTGCTGTCAAGTACCCCAATTATTTTTTAAAACAAGCTTGAAGGGGATAGCATATGCTTGTAATATAAGTTTGACCTTCGGTCGAATCCAACCTAGTAATAGTTTAACAAGCCCTAGGGCGGAGAAGCTCGAGTCTCGTCATGGTGACGAGTCCAATGTCATCAGGGTTTAACGAGTCCGACATAGGTAAAAATCGAAGTCGTTTTCACGTGAGTTTAAAAAAGACATGGAAAAGAAAGCTCCAGGGGGGTCCTTTTTCATAGATTTGTGTCCCTCGAGCCCGAAAAAGTATAAAATAATACTCGAGAGAACCGCTTGAACATTACGATCAAGGAGTACTTTTCGAAATTAGTGACCTCAATCTAAAAGAGTAGAAAAGCGATAGAAGACACGTCATTTTGTAACCAATATCAAACTTAAAATGACAAAAGTTCAGTAATCTTTTCATGTTTATACAGTCGAAAAAGAGCCCAAAGTGGATTCCCTCTTATTTCGTTTAATGAGTCAAAAGGAATAACTCGAAAATATTTTCGTCTTTTAAGTTGGAAAAGAGCTTAAAGAGGACTTCGCAGAAAATATAGACCAAGTGTATATGGATCATAATATGGGCGAACCATCTCTATTTCTACACAAATCATTACACCATAAGATCCATTCAACAAAAATAGATTATATATGTGTAAATTAGGTCAAAACCCAAAAAAACCCTAATTAAAAATACAATATAAATGAAAAAACCCACACCCTAAAGTATAATTTCTAACTTTTTTTCAAAACACACTATAAAAGGGGCGTGCGGTAACTCTATTTTTTACATTTACATTGTGCATTTTTACCTTAGCATTTTGGAGTATAAACCTGAGCAGACTTCCAAAGTCGATTTCAGTATTAACGGTCCACAGTTTCACCTAAAACTTTCTCCAAGTAAGTAAATTCCTCCTTGCGTTGCATTTTAGTAGTTTTTTCATGCAATTTGGTGTTAGATAGGTGGTTTTAGGCAGATTTTCAAATCCGAGTCTGCCTCTCAGTTGTCGTAGAAGATCCGCTCGGGTTAGCAATGACCGAGCGTGGTAACACGTACCACCATCAGGATTTTCGTGAGAGATAGATGTACTCTCATGACGATCGAGGGAAAAATGAACTATTGAGCTCGAGCCATCACCGCTATTTGGAAAACAACCGCAATGGTGTCATAAAGTTGAAATTTTTTATAATTTATAGATTTAAACTTATGAAAAGAGTTCTGATTCATTTTTCCTTTGATGCAAGGCAACATGGAATTTGTATGGCAAGAAAGAACTCACGATATCACTGACGAACAAGCGTTCAATGATCTTGGATGCCAAAGAGCTTTATTCAAAAGTGGATTATTAAAATTCTTTCTTGCTCCACATCTTCGGGGCCAACCTGATTTGTTAGAGTTGCTAATTTGATCTTGGAACTCGACGAATGGGAAGTTCGTCATCTAGGATAAAGACATTGAGTTCGATGCTATGAATATATATTTCCTGACTAGATTCTCTCATTGTAGCGAAAGGTCGATCTCAGAGAGCTAGCGAGTTGCCAGTGAATCACTAGACATGTTGATAGCACGGGTGTGCCCAAGGCACGCAAATCAAACTCTAGCGAGAAATTGAAGATCCCAACAGTAGAAGACCTGATTCTCTACTCGGTTTTATTTATGGTGACGAGAGATGTGGGCTCTCAAGCCCAACATGAGGCAGCAAAAATCCACCTTCGGTTGGCTCTTGATTGCCTTAACCCGACCATGTACAACTGGGCTGAAGCAATGGCCAGTAACATGAAGAGGCAACTCACCAAGTGTCATCGCGGGGAGGCGAAGCAGTTCAGTTACCGGTCTATTCTGACCCCGCTCATGCTGGAGCGAGTGCTGTCACTTCAGTTACAGGACATGGACTTAGACAGACCTAGACCACGAGAGACCCGAATCACTCGCTGGGCACATGTCATGTCGCGAGGAGGTGGCAGTCAACTAGTGTCATGGGGGACACTATTCCGAGAGTGGCTAGATCACCAGATGATCTTTGTCGAGGATTGGCCATATGCAGGTATGGATTTTCACAAGGATCCTAACATGATGCTTCCTGTTGGTGAGCAGTGGGATGATGGAGGTAAAACACTTGATCACACTATTTTTGTATTTTGTTTTTTATGATGTTTTTTGGAATTTCATCATGCATATGTCTTAATGATGTATCTTATGTTACTTGTAGATGTGCAACCAGAGAGGCCTATGGGACTAGCTCTGGAGGCATGGAGGGATCCACAAGGCATCAGAGAGCTGGCCTTGGTTCCCCCAGCTGGCAGTTCAGTGGAGACGGTAACCCGTAATATTGAGGGCCTGATAAAGGGGATCCCAGATTACAGGGCGATCGAAGATGTCCCCATAGAGTATCAAATACATACACTAGGAGTGATACCTAGGGTGCATAGACTCTTGAGACGAGTCGCACGAGTAGTGGTTTGCTACAAAGAGAATAATCCACTGCAGTAGATGCCTAGGTTTTACTTTCTACTGATTTTTTGAGAGACATGTGTCTCGGATGTACACAAACTCTATTTTTTGACATATACACTTATTTTTTTGAGTGCCTCGATGCGCGACACGACATATATAACATCTATATATATATATATATATATATATATATATATATATAATATATATGCTATCTTATGGTTCATTATTGTGTTTAAATGCTTCTATACAATGTTTGATTACATGTTGTGTAAATGTTTGTCTAATACATGATTTTCTAATGCATCAGTTAATGTGTTTAATCTCCTTGGAATGTGTTGATATGTAATAAAATAAAAAATTCTTTCCAATAATTTAGCACGTAAATACAACCTTAAGATCCGATGATCTCTAATGGAATAACGCCCGTTAAGTTGGTGGACAACAAGTTGATAATCTAGGTTCACAATCAATGCACAAAGATCGAGGTTAACTACCTCAGTCAGTAACTCAATAACAACGTTGTATTTAGCGACATTGTTTGTGGTGCAACCCAGACAAATGCCCTGAAGGTCTACTAACTCACTGTGAGGATCATAGATCACCCATGCCCTAGAGGAAATATTTTGGGTACTATGGCAGACACCATCAGCGAAACCAACATAAGGTGTAGTAGACATCTACAAAAGAAGTAAAAGAACACAATACGTGGTGATTACGCCTACACACCAAGCCATACAAGCAAACACACATGCTGAAAACAAATGTATGTACAAATCAGATGCACGAGATTCATGCATAATATTTTTTCAGATAAAGCTCATTCCAGGGCTTATCTAGAGGATTCTCTTCGTAATCGATCAGCTCATAAGCCCCTCTTTGCAAAACACATTTCACAATGTAAGGCCCATGCCACATAGGCTTGAATTTTCTTGCCCCCAGCTTATCATTCGCTTGATCATAGAGCAGGACTAGATCTCCTTCAACAAAATAACAAGCATGAATAATTTGGTTGAAGTGAGTTTTCACTCTTTTCTTCTGCGCTTCAATAACTAGAGAGGCTAGTCGACACATCTCGTCTAACCGTTCTAGGTAAAGAAGACATTCTTATATCGGAGTAGTGTTTGGGATCAATTCGATGGCTAATTTAAGCGAATGGATTTCACACTCAATTGGAAGAGTGGCCTCCATACCGTAAACTAATTGGAACGGGGTGAACCTGGTGGCATCTTTCATGGAAGATTGGTAGGCCCATAAGGTAGAAAACAACATCAGATGCCAGTTGGACTTGTGCATGCCAATGGTGCGTTGAAGCATCGTGAAAAAAACTTTGTTGATAGCTTCTACCTAGCCATTGGCTTGAGGATAATACGGCGTCGAACTATCATGCCACAAGCCACGCTGGGTTGTTAACTCGATCATCATATGATTACAAAAATGAGAATTGTGATCAGTGACAATAGCCTGAGGGACTCCAAAATGGGAAATGACATGATTAAATAAAAAATTTGCCATCGTCTTACCATCATTAGCCAATGTAGGCATCACCTCGGCCCATTTCGTGAAATAATCAACGACAACGATGATATACCCATGCCCCTCGTCCAAGTGAGGTTTACAGGTCATATAATCAATGCCCCATTTGGAAAAAGGTCCGACGGTAATGACAGGGTGTAAAGGAGCAGGGGGTGCACACATCTTCTGTTGGTAGATTTGGCATGCATGACAAGAGTGGACAGTGAGAATGCAATCCTTGAAAATAGATGGCCAAAAATAACAAGCACGGAGGATCTTTTGAGTAGTAGCATACCTGGACATATGACCTCCACAAGCACCAGAGTAGCAGTCATTCAAGACTCATTCAACTTCCTCGAGTTTCAAACAATGACGGAGAACAGAGTCAACACTGACTCAGTACAGGGTGTCCCAGATAATGTGATAGGGTTGAGAATGATGGCGAATACATCGTCGAGCATCCTTATATAAATCAGAACGAAAGGAGGACGTCTGAAGCTAGACAATAATATCCTCGTACCATGGATCAAGGGTGCTAATCAAAAATAGAGACTCGTCCGGAATATGGTCCTCTGATCGAGAGGGTGTAGTTGGAGATGGTAGGGAGCAGATCAACTCAGCGAACACGAGGGATTTCTTAGACCTGGCTATAGTGAACTCCAAGTCAAAATCTTGAAGGATAACAATACACTTTGAGTATTTTCCCCCCAGTAACTGACGTGACAAGATGTATGTCATGGTGTGCAGCTGAGATAGTAGACAACGTGCTCAGTACCATCATCATCATCTTGGACTAGAACGATGGCGATAGTGTTATCGGCAGCGGCTAAATAAAGAGTATATTCCTAGTGATAATTAGGCGGACGTAACAATGGATTAGAAACAAGGAGTGCCTTGAGCTGCTCAAATGACTCTTGTGCAACAGCATCCCAAACAGAAGGGGTATCCCGTTTTAATAACCGTGTATAGCCTTTAGCTACTTCAACATAGTTTGGAATAAAACGGCGTAAAAAAATTGATTTACCTTGCAAACTCTACAATTGCTGCAAAGAGGCAAGGGGAGGAAGATTCAAAATGGCTTCGACTTTAAGGGGACCTAAGCAGATGCCCCCGTTGGAGACGACAAACCTAAGAAGTCTATTGGATTCAACACAGAAGACACATTTATGCGGATTAAGGCGAATACGATAGTGCTGACAGTGAAGAAAGATTTCATGAAGGTGTTTTGGATGGTCCGGGCACTTTCCTGAATGAGCTGACATGTCATCCAGGTAAGGTTGTACAATGTGCCGAATATCATGGAATGTGTAAGACATTACACGTTGGAAAGTAGCACCAGCATTTTTTAGACCTAAAGGGAGTTTCTTATAGGTGAAAGTACCCCACGGACAGATAAAGGCGGTCTTGCGTTGATCTGTGGGCAATATATTGATCTGGTTGTAACTAGAGAAGTCGTCCATAAATGAATAAATCTCACTCCCAGCACACTCATCAACGAGATGGTCAATGAAAAGGTGTGGGGAAATTATCTTTGGGAGAGGCATGATTAATGTCGCGATAATCAATACATACCCTACTAGTGCCCTATTTCTTGGTCACAGGGACAATATTAGAAACCTAATCTGTAAGCGGGATAGGGTAAATAAAACTAGCTTTAAGAAGCTTTTCAACGTCTGCTTTGAGAGCTACAGCCTTTCGAGGGTGCACGGGGCATAAACGTTGTTGAACAGGTTTAACACCTAGATATGTAGGTATTTCATGTGCCATGATTCTAGGATTGATGCCGCGCATCTCTTCATATGACCAAGCAAAAACATCACGAAATTCTCAAAAATATCAGTATATAGCTGAATCTCCTCCGGAGTACAAGCTACTCCGACGTGGATGTGCTCGACAACTCCTAGATTAACAGAGATGTCGCTAGGTTGAGTTTATGTAATGTTCCCCAAATTTCCCTCAGAAAAAACTTCATGGATTTGAATAGGTGTCTAAAGGGGTTGGGAGGGGACACAGGAATAAAACTGCTCAAGACAAGTAAGCATAGCCCCATGGGTCGGGAGAAACGAGGAACGATGGTGATGATCAAACCAAGGGGGTTCCTCAGAAGACATAGTCTCGATAATCACTTCATCTGAAGGAAAGACTTCCTATAAGAGATCTAAAGAAGCACCATCTCCAAGCCAAGGGGATTGGGTGTACAAGTCGAGAGCCCTACTCGAAGGAGTAGGTTCAGAAAATGAAGCCGATGCAAAAACAATTTCGACGTAGTTGAGCTCAGCAGGACTCAACGGCATGACATCACCGCAAGATTCTATTCGATCAGTGGGAGGAAGAACCCACGGATCAGAACAAATAGAAATCATACTGATGGGAGTGATGTTTGGAGGTGGAAGTGAAAAAACACCCATGAGGGTAGGATCTTTAAAAATTCCAACACCCACACTCTCATACAGAACGAAGGTATGCTCCACGAAAGGCATGTTGCCATCGGAAGAAGAGGAGGTGAAGAAGGACAGCTGGTATACTGTGACAATCTTTCCTTGATGGGGAAAACGAAGGACACAAAATAGAGATGAGGCCACGGCTCGTATGGCATAAGTCTAGCTTCGTCCTAAAAGGAGGTTGTAAATCAAATTGACATCAACAACTTTGACCTCAACTTTGACCGTCTTCCCTTCCAGAGTAATAGGAAAACATGGGAGTATATTGTAAGGAGAGGAATATCTCCCATTGAAGGCTTCCAAAGTATTGGGAGACTGGCTCAGGGTTGGAGAACCAATAGCCTTCCAATAAGCAACAAACCTGATGCAAGTAGAAGCACCTTCATCAATAACAATACGGTGAATAGTCTTAGAATTGATGATGACTTGAATAAGGAAGGCTATTTGGTGAGGTAGTCTCGGTACATGATTTTCAAAGTCAAAAGTGATCAATTCTGAGTCAACTAGGCCAATGCCACCGATGGCTGATAGCAATGACTTCCTCTAGGAGGGACAGCTCTAGAGGACCTCTAACGCGAACATAGCCGAAGGAGCTTGGGCTAAGTCCTCAATGATGCTATAATGTTGAGCAGCAAGAGAATTAAGGATGTAAGAATATTTCTGGAGCACTCCTTTAGGAGGAGGTCGAATGACCGACTTAGTACTAGGTCGCTTGATATGGAGTGGCCCCGAACTGGATGGAGGAGCACTAGAGGGAACCTCAGTTTCCTTCCTAGTGGGCAAAGGATACTCTTTTGACTGTGTACTGATATGGATGGGAATTGTCCCAGCCATAAAAACTTGAGAGCCAACTGGGGAAGAGGATTGAGATGGATCATCCACCATTTGAGTCTGCTACGAGGGAAAAGGCTATTTAAGCACAATAGGAATCCAAGGGGCACCTTTTAAGAAACGACTAACCTTAGAACACCTTGGGCAGTCTTTAGTATAGTGATCCTCGTCACAAATAAGACAAGGGTACTTAGGTTTGCACTTGGTACCTTCCTCGGTCGAAGGCTTAGGGGGATCCCGCTTAGGTTGATCAGTTTTATTATTTATTTTTCCCTTCTTCTTACCTTTCGAGGGTTTATCCACCGTGGTGGACTAAATGGCGTTAACCTCGAAAGTTTTACCAGAATTGGATGAAGCCTGAGAAGCATTATCATTTGGAGCATTAGATTTTTGCTTTGCAGGGTTGGTAGGAGCTTTTCGAGAGGACACATTAATGGAACCTATGACACCATCAACAGATGGTGTTGATGGAGCTTGGGAAGTTCCGGGTCGTGGAGCATTTGGAAAATAATCATATATTGTACCAGACTGGGAGTAAACCGAGTCGAGGTAGTGAGCATGCGCAATGGCCTACTCTTCAGTTACATATGCCCCCATAGCAATGTCCCGGGCTATCGGACCGATGAATGAGGTTGTAAACCAGTTAATCAGAAGTTGGTCAGGGATCCAGAACTTAATTAAACAACCACGACACCTCCATTCATGGATGTGATCAGAGATATGCGTAGCCATGTTCTATTTCAAATATGTGAGAAGGTGTGTGCCCGTTTCATATCAAATCAGCAACTGAAAGTGAGTTAAAAATTCCATAGCTAGCGAGTTAAAGTCCTGAAAAGTTCCACGAGCTAACTCAATGTACCATTTTGCGGTAGAGCCAATGAAAGTTCATTGTAATAGGCGGAACCGAATTGAATCATCAAGCCATGAATTCAATGAACACCATAGATGATAGGTCATGACATGAGCTTGGGGATCCTCTCCATCCTTACCGTCGAATTTGGGACAATCACCGGGAATCTTAGTTGGAACAAGTGGCCAATATGAGTTATGAAGGATAGGATCATTGGTCAGTTTGGACATATCTGGTAATTCCAACGTTGCCAAAAAGGGTAATTGAGGTTTGAAGGACATCTTAGGCCGCGGGTATGAAACAGCACCAGAGTTCCATCCAGTTCCTGGTTGCCCCCATTGATTTTGTCTGAACGGAGCTGGCCTATAAGGGTTTTGTCCGTAGCAATTTTGTCCATAAGGGTTATAACTATAACTAGACGGTTGACCCTAGATTTGACCCCCTACATTCCACTGATTACCAACCTAACTCACAGGAGCAACATATGGTTGCTGAAATTTCTGATAAGGGTTAACCTGTGGTTGTTGATAACTTTGGTATGGGGCAAATTGAGTTTTCCCTTGGGGCTGCTGGAAACAATAAGGTGGATGGGCTCCAAACTGAGCTTGGGGGCTAGGCTGTATTTGTTGAGCAGGTTGGGTATGGGGCCCAACTTGAGTTTGAAGATAGGATTGGGTTTGGAACCCAGGCTAGGGCTGAAAATTGGGTGGAGCTTGAGAAGCAACGAGCATCTGAGTGCCCGGTTGAGTAGGCCCAAATAGATTTCCTTGGGAGAACTGAGACTGCGCCATCTGACTAGAAGGTAGCCCTGGTTGAGATTGAGGTTGACCCATTTTCCCAGAAGTTTGAGCTTGCTGGGTATTGGGCTGACCTTGCACAACCGAGGGTTGCCCTGACTGACCAGATGGTTAAGCAAACTGGACAGTTGGTTGGCCTTGTTGGATTTGAGGCTAACCAATTTTCCCACAAGTTTGACTAGGCTGGACAGCGGGTTGGCCTTGCTGAACGTGAGGCTGACTGACTTGCCCAGAATGGCAGCCTTGCTAGATACCAAGTTGGCCTTGTTGCATGTAAGGTTGTCCTGGGTTACCAGAAGGTTGCTCGAAGTATGTAAAAGATGAACCACTGAAGGCCGAAGGTTGTCCCTGGAAGGGTTGTCCTTGTCAGCCGATAGGTTGCCCTAGATAAGGTTGACCATAATACGGCTATCCATGAGGCGGTTGCTCGTATGATGGCTGACCTTGATAAGGTGGTCCTTAAACATTCGAACGTTGTGCTTAGCCACCATGATAAGTGGTGGTACCCCAAGCAACAGATAACAGAACCGAGGCCTCAACCATGGATTGAGATGGCATAGATCCAAAGTGATAGATATGATTTCCTTGAGGATCATAATAATGAAATGGATTATGTGGGTCTAGATTCTGAAGAGCCTGGAAATATTGATCATATGCCCCCCCTACTGGAATGGAACTAGAAGAAGGTGGGGCACTTAGTGAAAGATTAACAACTCCAACTGTAGATGTCGACAGACCACTGTTTATAGGACCAGCTGAAGGTCCAGCAACAGTAGTCACCACTGAAGATGCAGTGACGACACTGACAACAAGGGTTGAAGAAGCCACACAAACGGTTGGAATAGTCGGAACAAATGTGACAGTCACATTGTGAATTTGGGGTGTAAAAGGCTTCGAAGTCGGAGTGACAATACGATATCACATGGAACTCGTAAGGGGAGATCTAGAACCCATGATATCCACCAAAGCATTATAGCGTAAAGGCAATGAGATACCAAGAAGAGGTGACATGGAAGGGTGAATTTTATGTAGATATAGGGATTTCACCTCCTACCACAAAGGTTTCTTCACCGGAGACGAGGTTCATCTCATCCATGTCGGAGGAAGACATCGAGACTGAAACACTAGGAGGAGTAATGGGAAAGTCTTATTCGGAAGGCTCCCCAATGGGGTTCCAATGAATATTGTAAGACTCATCCTCTGGAGTGCAAAAGTTAAGTGGTTGGATACTCAGAATAATAGGAAGAGTATCACTAACAATCGGTACCTCAGAAGCGACAGAAGGTGGAGATCCTTGGTTACTTGGAACAGGGGATAGGATCGGTGATTCCGCCATGATGATTTAACTCAAAAACCCTAGGGAAAACTAACGATTAAGGAAATTAACCCTACGCAAACTAAAACATAAACAAGATCTAACAAGGTAAATGTGAATGTGGCCGAATAAATTTTAAGACATAGGAACAGAACTTGTCCTTTTCATCTTTAGAGAGTCGAGAAAAGGAAAAAAATATGACTCTAGTCACATTCAAATATTTAATGAGCCTAAAAGGACAAGTGCTCATATGGACCTTTTCTTTTAAGGAGTCCGAAAAGGAATGAAAGTGACTACTTTGGAGAATTAGGCAAAAGGTTTACCAAACAACCCGTAAAACTGCATATACACCTTGACGATCATATGAAAACCAAGGACTTTCCGTATGGCAGTCAATCTTCCTAAATGCTATGTTCGGTGCATTACGGTTTGCAAGGCAGTAGACACAGCTTCCTAAGGATATAGGATGATAACCTAGTGTGGTCTCCCAACATATACTCGACAGTACTGGGAGCGCAAGTCCGTACTAGTAGCTATTGAGTCACAGAAGGAGGAGTCACCCAACCTTAAGTGAAAGCAATAATGACAAGGTTTAATGATGCCAGAGCACGTCTCTAGCCTAGACCTCTAAATAATGTGCATTACATTCCAATGCATTTTTAGGTTTATTCAGTTCATTTTAGAGTTGACCTTGAATTATGTTTCAATTTCTAGGCCTTACTGTATGTATATCAAAACCTAGGATGCATCTAGAATGAGTAAATCATCTTTCACTTTGATGAATTCCTACTTACAAAAGGGTAGAGAGATTATTCCAAACCAAGACAAAACCAAGATTAGCAAATGCAGTCACTCAAGAGACACAATGTATAAACACATCAATCCCTACAGTGCATCGATGCTACTAATGAGAGATTTAAAATCTGCCTTCTAATTTTTTCAAACATGAAAAACTTGGAATGCGAAATGCACTTTCACTTTCGCATACTAATGAATGCAATCTTTTGATTTTGCTAGTTTTGAACTCTAAAGAAAAAAACAAGCAAGCATGGAAACCGATTGATCCAAACAATTGTAATCTATGTCTAGTAGTGAAAAGATCGAATCAATATGAAAATTGGTTCAATAAATAACACTAAACACCAATCAGCAAGAAACAAGCGATGGAAAAAAACCTCAAGCAAACCAATAGGAGGGTTGCATATGAATCTTTGGACAGATAAGTAACCAAGCCAAATAATTCAAAACTTGAAAAACCAGGTCACAAAGTCAAAAAATACAAGTTTCACTTCAATGAAACCAAAGAGTAAGCACCTTAATTAAAAGCAATTAAAACAAACCTATAGATAAGAGAAAGACAACAAGGGATTAACCAGATTGATGGATTCAGGAGGGAGAATTGAAAAAAACAATTCTACAGGAATTCTCACAGGCATAACACCAACAACTAGTGTCGATCAGCCACTAGCCATAGCAACAGAGTGACGTCGTCGTGAAAGTACACTTCTTTCACGCGACGGGCCGATTTCAAGAATCGTTGCGACTATGCGATAGGATTCAGTGACGCATAGACTTCCAAAACAAAGACAATGCAACATCAGCATGACTGTTTTGCCTTTTCTAGCGATGAACTTAAAAACAATGAAAGGTAAATGAAAACTCCCAAACAAAGACCATTATATCCTCAAAGACAATAAAGGGATTTCCCAGATTGACCCAGGTAACCCAAAAGACTGATAGTTTAACCCCAAAATTCAAGAGACACTAACTCAAAGTCAAGCAAAAGAAAATAGGAGAGAAACAAAAGATGGATTCCCCATCGGAGTCACCAACTTGTGATATAGGAAAGTGTTCCCTCTGCGGACAGAGGCAACCCCTCTAGCCCTAGAGTGGGTCTAGTCATAGCAAAGACAAATTAACAATTATTTTTCTTAAACAGTTATCGTTGGAGGCCTACCTCAAGCCAGTGGTTGATGAAGTTCCATTGCACTGCTCCAGCTTCCCTTTCCTTCTCTCTAATGAGCAATTAACTTGAGACAACACAAGGAAAACAAAAAAGCACGTAACTAGGAAACAACAATGATCTATTTACTCACAAATTCAAGAAGTCATGAGCTATCAAGTAAATTACATACAAGACACAGGAAAACATCATTGATTGTATTAATAATGAATCAAAAGCAAAGCTTACAACCAAGTCTTGACGTCGCAAGCCTTCTCGAAGGGTCCAGCCAGTATGTTTCTCAAGCATTCACTCTTCAAGGATAAATCTCCCAACATACAATGTCTCTCTCTAACTCATAAGCTTTAAAAAAAAGTTAAGGGCACTCCACAACCTTCCTCAAGCTATCAACAATCCCACACTTGTCACACTTACACCAGCTATCTATCAAACTCAAAAGCACTATCAGCACTGCCCAACCAAAAGAACTAGCAGATCATAGCAAAGGTGAGTGCTTTAATAGGAGAAGGAGTGTTACACAAAAATATCGTCACCATGATTATTTGCAGTCAGTATGGGTCTATCATCACTTATACTAGCCTCCTAAGCAAGTCTCAGACCTTAGCTCTTCATGTCAAGCTTTGCAAAAGAGAGAAGACATTGAAAATCAATATTACTCTGTTCCACCTTCTCCTACTTTTACCTTGGACCCACACCTTGTTTATATACATGCGTACCTGCACGCTCTGCTGTAAAGCGGGGGTGCGTACCCTGTAAAAGTCAAAAAGGCGCAAGCTTATCCTAAAAAACTCACTTTTGGGTTAATTCTAGATGTTTCTAGAAGGATTTTGACGTGGATTGTTCGCTCCAAGGTGGTTCATGCATCCCAAAAGAGAAGGAGCTAATCCCTTGATATGAGGAGCTATTCATTTGAAGGAGGGCTTTATCCCTTTGAAGGAGGACCTAGTAACTTCCCTCATTTTCAATGAAAAACCATTAGAGTCACCTTTAAGCTCTTTTCTAACTCCTAAAACATGAAAAGATTGTCGAGTTTTTCTTTTTAAGCTCGTTAAAATGGAACTAAAAACACGGTCCTCTTACAGCCCTTTTCTAACCGTAAAAACACGAAAAGATTGTCGGGTTTTTGTCGTTTCAAATTCGATATTGGTCATAAAACGACATGTCATTGATCGCTTTTTTACTTTTTTGGATCAGAGGCACTAATTACAAAAAGTACTCCTTGATCGTAAAAGATCAAGCGGTTCTCTCAAGTATTATTTTATACTTTTTCGGGCTTGGGAGACACAAATTTACGAAAAAGTCAACCCTAGAGTCTTCTTAAGTTTTTTCAGACTCTCTAAAAATGAAAAACGCCGAGTTTCTCCTATACTGGACTCGTTAAATTTCGACAGTAAAGGACCTGTTCAATTACAAACAGGAACGGACCACTCCTTCTTAGGGTTCGAATTTAAACTAAGTTGGACTCATCCGAAGGATGAGCTTATAATCAAGCACATGTTATCCTCCTCAAGCTTGTAAAAAATAAAGAGGTACTTGCCAGAAATGGTGGGGGAAAAGAGGGAAAAATGAGCCTATTTTTCATACTTTGTAACCACTCTTGAACACGACACTTTCATTCACCTAGGTTGGGAAATCCTTTGCCTAACAGTTGATCAAACCACATTGAAAGTCTTCAGCCAGTTTCTAGGTATTAACTTTGAGTCAATCATCACCAAACCATTTGTTGTGTTGTTATGTGTTCAAGAGGTCAGTGCGAACAAGCCATTCATCTGCAAAAATATCTGTCATCCATCTTGACCATCCCTGAGTCAGTCCTTGCAACTAAATTTCTTCGAACTTGATCGATGATTTCGTGTTGTGGGCTTGCCTATGACGGATCGCTTTCTATCGACTTCAGCTCTTTATCTAGAAAGATGATCTAGAAATTTCTAGTACCTTGGGATCTACATGCCTTAATGGCAGGTTTCTCATCTTCGACGATAGGTTGCATCATTGACCTTCGATCGAAGGATTCCGTGACATGTTCGACATCGACACATCTAATCACATCTCATGGATTGTACTGAGTACTTTGAGAGTCATTGTCATTATTGGTGGTTTCTCTCACACTTGTTAACAATTTACATCATCGACTGGTAATCAAGTGGTTTCTACCATGTTCGACTTCGACACATTCATTCGCATGGATAGAATCGTACAATTTTGAGGAGTAGAAATGAAGACCCTGGAACTAGTTTCCACCATTGAGGCTGCGAGGAATTTTGTATTCATTATGTTGTAGACTATTCATAAACAGATGGCTGCGTCCATACTGTGTCTACATGTGTCTATACTTATGATGTATTACAAGATCATTCCTATATCAGAGCAGTAGTTAGTTTTCTAGTTAGTTTTGATCTGAGTATGGGAATGCCTACCTCAGTATTGATATGATCTCATATATATATTCTGCACTTGAATGTTTTTACAGGTTCCAACTGGGCTCTCCGCAATATAATCCTCGAAATGATAAAGTACTTCACTCTTCTTAAATGATAAATGAAATCCTCATCTACTACAGACTTCACACTTTAGGGGGCAATCTGTTACACAAAAATATCGTCATCATGATTATTTGCAGTCAGTATGGTTCTATCATCACTTATACTAGCCTCCTAAGCAAGTCTCAGACCTTAGCTCTTCATGTCAAGCTTTGCAAATGGGAGAAAGACATTGAAAATCAATATTACTCTGGTTCTGCACTTTCTCCTAATTTTACCTGAGGACCCGCACCCTTTTTTCATATTACCTGCGTACCTTCATGCTCTGTCTGTAAAGGGGTGGGTGCGTACCCTTTTAAAAGTCGAAAAGGCGCAAGTTTATCCTAAAAAAATCACTTTTGGGTTAATTCTAGATGTTTCTAGAAGGATTTTGACATGGATTGTTTGCTCCAAGGTGGTTCATGCCTCCCAGAAGAGAAGGAAATAATCCCTTGATAGGAGGAGCTATCCCTTTGAAGGAGGGCTTTATCCCTTTGAAGGAGGACCTAGTAACTTCCCTCCATTGCACTATAAATTAAGGCGTTGGGTCAGTTGCTGGGGAGGTTAGAAGCTGAACATTTTGAGGGTAAATTCTGATGGAATTGGGACTTCCTAGTTAAACTTGAGAGGAGAGATCACATACCTTTTGGTTTCATTGGGAAGTGAGTGAAGCTTGTCAAAGTAGAGGAGACTTCTTGTCGGACCCTGGGAGGAGCTTGTACAGCATCAAGGCACAGGTTGTAAAGTTCTTCTTCATTTGAATTAATACAATCAGATTCATTTTTCTCAACAAATTGTCTTATGTGGTTTGTTTCATAATCTCCTTGATCATTATGATGAATATGCTTTATGATATTGGTTTTTCAGGTGCTATTTAATTTGTTTGCTTGTTTGTGTTTGCAGACTTACACTTCAAGGAAGCTCATTTGGAGCGAGGGAGGCGAGGCTTCCACTAAACTTGCATTGGACCCAAGGTAGGCCTAAAACACTTGTTTGCCTTTGTTTTTAGTTGCATATTTAGAGAAAGATAGTTTTTGATTGGCTTGCTTGTCACTAGATATCTTTAGATACTAGGAAGGTCGATCTTGTCTGCAACCTCGACTCATTCCGCGTGACATTATCTAAAGTTGAATGAATTAACTAGAAATTTATCTCAGAATTTGTTTAAGTACACTCTGTTTTGAACATTTGATCATTTCTATGTTTTATTCTGATATTTGGATCTGAGAATCCTTAATTTCTCTCCCATTCTGGTTTACCTATTTCACTTCATTCAAAATCCAGTCTAGGGAACCCTTAATTGCTCCTTAAATATGATTGAAAACCATTTCACCACCTAGCCTTGAGATCTAAAGTAACTCAACTACCTTGCCCTATAGACACCATTTTTAGAGCTTGATCTAGTCTTGTTTGCTTGATATTTGACCCCATAGCCCAATGGTAAAAGACATCCCTCTATCCATCTAAGTAAGTGATCCCACCACTAAATCCAAATCAAAACCCAAGTACCATCATAACTAGCCTAAAATCAATTAACTAGACAAAGTCAAAACATAAAGAAAGAGCCCTCTCTGAGGATTAGGAAGGCTAGATCCTAATCTCCAAAGTTGGTTTGTGGTTACCTCTATCATTTCTTTCTCATCAACTTAAAAGAAATTTTGGAGTGATAACATATTGGCGACCATATTGGGGACTTTGATCCTCAGTGTAATAAAACTTTTAGGAAATCTTAAATTTTCATCTTTTGCCCCTTAAGGTCATTTAAGAAGTTGTTGTTAAAAAGTTTCAAAAAATAATTAAAAAATTAAAATTCTGGCTCCCAAAAAGATTCACTATACCAGGGAAAATCCAGATCCAAACCCCGCTAAAATAGTTGATGACCCTGACAAAATTTTAAGAAAACTAAAAGAGGTATAAACTCAAGAAAATAGTAGCTAGTTAGTTAAAGCAAATTCACTCCGTGAGGAATTATCAACTTTAGAGGATACTCCATTTGATTTGTCATTTGACCTCTCATTGTTTAGAGCTAAATCAGAAAATGCAATTCATGAAATTGTGTTAGACCCTTTTTATTCAATTAATTGAGTCAAAAAAGGTGCCTATACATCCAGATTTAGATAAAATTGTGTTGGATACTTTTGACAAGCTAGAAGCTTTAACCTCTACATTGATAAGCCATGTAGATGATGCCTATCTTCAACAATTAGTTGAATTAGCTAACCTCACTACTATTGCCTCTAAAATTTCTGCAGAATCCTCAAATACTATAAATACACCTTCATTTACTACCACCTCACCAGTAATATCCACCACAGTTCATTCCCCTAAACTAGCTATTCATTAGCTTCCTATCCAACCAAGCACCTCAACTTCAGCTAGTTCATATCCATGCATTCCAAGCCCTTCCTCATGCACCACTACTTTCCCCCCTACTCAAACCAAAATCTCAACCATGGAAAATAGATATGCACCATAGGTTTTACCAGCACAACTCCATCCCTTGACCCAATATTATCAAAGCAAAATCTTATTGTTTAATGCTACTAGTCAATATACTCCCCAACAAAATTTGAATAAAATGAATGACTTCTTTGAATTGCATGAGATTGATGAATCTGATGTCCAAATGAGATTGTTTGCCCAAACATTAATAGGGGATGTTAAGAAATGGTTCAAAGGTTTACCTGCTAATCATATTGTAGACATAGCTGCTTTTCATAGATTGCTTATTGATATATGGTAGTTAAATAAAAACCCTCTACAAATACTATCTCAATATGATAACATTAGAAGAGCTCCTAATGAGTCAGTTCAATATTATTGTACTAGGTTCAATAACATCTACAATGCAATCCTTGCTAATATTAAATCTCCACCTAACCTAGCACTCATCAAATTCCCTGATGGTTTTGACACTGATATGTCATACCAATTAAGATAACGAAACCCTGAAACATCAGAATAGATTTAAAGTAATGATGTTAGTGTATAAGCCAATCTATTAGCTAAGAAAGCTAGGATGAAAAATGAAAAAAGAGTTGTCATTAAAGAGGAAAACTCTGCTTCTGATGGTAAAATAGATAGTTTAGCAAAGAGTGTAGAAAGAATAATGGATAGATTAGAAAACATGGAAATAAACTCTTAGTGGGAGAATCAATAGCCACCCCCAATAAGAAATCCCAACTTCAGAAAGAATCCTAACACTAGAGAGAATTCTATACCAGATCAGCAAATTAGACCACCCTTCCAGGAAAACTATGCTGAGTGTTCACAAAACCATGAAGGAGAGGATAACACCTAGATAAATCTATTAGGAATTAAAAATGAAGTTGTTGTTTTCCTTACTCAAGAAGAATAGGAACTATACATGTTGCAACAATTGCAATTAGAATCTGGAGAGTCCTTCAACTTTAAACGGGGCTATGAATCTACTATATATGAGGTTCACAAACAGTATAGCCTAAGGAGTAAAAATAATAATGAAATTCCCAATAAGAGATCAATCCAAACCCAAACTAAAAAGATAACATAAGCTCATATCACCAAAGTTCTACAAATCCTCCCTAGGGGAACTCAGGAGACTTCTAGCCCAAAAATTGTAGATATAACTTCATTTGAAACTCAAACTAAAACTGTTACTCAAATCATTCCAAATAAGAGAATTCAAAACTAAACTACTAAAACACAGACTAAAGTGCCTAGTACTGAAAAAGAAGATAAAAATACACATACCATATTTTATAAGGAAGATCTCAGCCAGTCAAGCAAAACTCAATTTCCATCCAACATTAAAACTCAGATAGAAAAAATGCAAATATTTGTTCCTTTGACCAAGCTAGTGAAAAATGAATCATATAGATCACAATCACTAAAACATTAAATATAGGTGAAGGAGAGGATGTTGTGAATTTGAATTATGATCAACCAGAGTTATTTTTTGGTCCTGAAGTAAATGGAACACATCAACAAGGGGGTGTTCCTCCTTTATACATTAGCTTGAATATTCATTATAAAATATTACATAATGCTATGCTAGACTTAGGGGCATCCCATAACTTAATTCCAAAAGAAGTTATGGAGACACTAAACTTAGATACCACCAGACCATATAAGGACCTGTTTTCCTTTTACTCTAGCTAAGTTAAATGCCTCAGCATAATTAAGGATTTGTGTGTGACTCTAGTCTAGTGCCCAACAAAGAGTATTGTCATGGACATAGTAGTTGTTGATATCCCACCCAAGTATGGAATGATTTTATCTCGCTCATGGGGAGAAAAATTGCAGGGATCTTTACAGTTAGATATGTCATATGCCACCATATCTTTTTTTCGTCAACAAAGAAAGCTTTATAGAGAAAAATTGATGAAATATGTGGTGAGTAGTGCAGAAAAAACCACAAAATTTCACTATATACTCCATGCATTATGATATGGATTCTTTTATCTTGTACAATTCAGACAATGACAAAAATGAAATCACAGCTGTAGAAGAAAAATACAAAGCTCCTGATAGTGAAAACATTTTTCATGAGTCCCTATGACATTTAGATTTTGATGGCTCTGTGAATAGATTGGGAGTAGGTGCAGGAGTGTGGATTCACAACATGGAAAATAATCATTCTGAAGGTCATGCATTTAGATTAAAATTTAAATGCATAAATAACATGGCAAAATATGAAGCTTAGATCTTAGGACTACAAATTGTTAGAAAACTTGGAGCCAAGAGAGTTTCTATAATGGGAGACTTTGAATTGATTATTAAACAAATCAAAGGTGAATACTCTGTGAATAATCCCATACTTAGCCAATATAGAGAGATTGTCCTAGATTTGGTTAAAGACCTTCTGGAAAGTGATTTTGTTGCCATTCCTATGAAACAAAATATGCAAGCTCATAGTCTGGCCACTTTTACTAGTACCTACAAATTGTGTTTTCAACCAAACCACCAGTACACTACAGAAGTGAGACATAGGCCTGTTATACCTGAGAATTTGAAATATTGGAAGATTTTCTCACAAGATTCTCAAATTTATGATTTCATGAATGATGAAGGAGAGTTTCAAAACTGTAATATAGATACATATTGTACCATAGATAATAACATAGATAGTGAGTTAGATGTAAATGCTTTAGACATAGGTAAACCCACTAATTTCACTAAAGTAGAAATAGATAACTTAGAAAATGTAGAAATAGAAGAAATAATAACTTTCTTCCTAACGGATTAGTCCCATTAGAATATTTGTTTGATTCAAACGATGTAGCTAGAAAATAAAAAATGGAGCCTTTAAGAGCAGATATGAAGAATGTAACATAAGAACTGAAGAAAAACCTAAGCTCATTAAAATATCAAAAGCCTTACCTCGAGATGAAAACCTTAAATATATAAGTCCGTTCAAAGAGTTTCAAGATGTCTTTGCTTGGAGTTATGAAGACCTTAAGTCTTATGACACCATCATAATTCAACATAAGGTACCTATTAAAGAAGATAATATACCCTTTAAACAGAATCTCAGGAGAATTAATCCAGTTCTTATGCCATCAATTGAAAAGGAAGTGAAAAGGATGTATGATGCTCAAATCATAACACCCATCAAATATTCAGATTGGGTCTCAAAATTGGTCATTACTAGGAAGAAACCAAGAGAAATTAGACTCTCTATTGATTTTAGAAACTTGAACAAAGTGTCATTAAAAGAAAACTATCCTCTCCCAAAAATGGACCACATTTTTTAGAGGGTAGTAGGCTCATCCATAATTGCATTACTTGATGGATTTTCAGGATACAACCAAATCTTAGTTCAAACAGAGGACCAAGCAAAGACTTCATTTACTAGTCCTTGGGGTACTTTCATGTATTTGAAGATGCCTTTTGGATTAATGAATGTAGGAGAAACAATATAAAGAGATATGGATATAGCTTTTTCCAAAGAAATCCATGACTTCCTAGTTGTTTACCAAGATGACATCACAATGTTTTCAAACTCTGATAATGAACATTTAGATCTCCTAAGAAGAGTTTTCATTAAATTCAGAAAATTTGGTATTTCCTTAAATCCCAAAAAGGCACTCTTTAGTCTAGAAGAAGGTAAACTCTTGGGACATATAATATCCAAAGATGGAATTAGAATAGATCCAGCTAGAATAGAGGCAATCTTGACCATCACCTATCCTAAAAACATCAAAGAATTATAGTCATTCATAGGAAAAATAAATTTTCTTAGGAGATCCATTTCAAACATAGCAAAATTAATTAGACAACTAAATAACATGTTAAGGAAAGATTCAATAGTCAAGTGGACAGTGGAAGCTAAATAGTCTTTTGAGGACATTAAAGAATCCCTTACCAAAACTCCAATCCTCATAAGTCCTGATTTCTAAAAAGATTTTATGATTTTTTCTTTTGCTTGAGAACATACTATTGCAACAGTCTTGCTGCAAAAGAATGATCAAGGATACGAGCAATCTATTGCATTTTTCAGTAAATATTTAAGAGATGCCACACTAAAGTACAACATAACGGAGAAACAAGCACTAGCTTTAGTAAAAGCTATTAAAGATTTCATAGTATACATCTTGTATTCACACATCATTTCTTTTGTTCCAAATTCAGTAGTAAAGGACATTCTGAAACAGAATGGGCATGAAGGAAAGAGAGGCAAATGGATTGCCACTATTTTGGAATATGACATAGAAATAAAGCCTACAAAACTTATCAACAACCAAGGTTTAGCTAAACTCATGGCTGAATCAAACTATCAAGCCTTAGATATAAATTTCATTGGTTCCCTAAATGATTAGGAAGAGATGGCGATTACACAAATCAGTGAAACTTTTACAAATTCACCTTGGTATGCAGATATCATATTTTTCTTACTAAACTTACAAGAT
The DNA here is from genome assembly GCA_000404065.3 of Pinus taeda. Classification (NCBI taxonomy): domain Eukaryota; kingdom Viridiplantae; phylum Streptophyta; class Pinopsida; order Pinales; family Pinaceae; genus Pinus; species Pinus taeda. The sequence continues at coordinate 63,837 of APFE031103331.1, read as the reverse complement.
CCTCCTAGTTTATCTAGAACAAAAGCTAGATTTTTCAAAATGAAATCAATTAAATATTGTATCATAGATAATGCTTTATTTTGGAAATATAATGGTGGTATTCTATTAAATTGTTTACTAAAATATTAAGTTGACAAAGTTATGCAAGAATTTCATGTAGGAGATTGTGGAGGACACTTGTCTTGGAAAACAACTACTGATAAGATCCTAAGGGATAGTTTTTATTGGCCCACCCTTTTTGCAGATGTCAAGAAACATGTGACCTCCTGTCATAAGTGCCAGATATTTGAGGGCAAAAGGAAGCTTTTACCTTTACCTCTCAAACCCATCTCCACAGAAATGCCATTTCAAAAATGGAGTTTAGACTTCATTGGGGAAATTCACCCAGCCTCCTTAGCCCAATATAAATGGATTTTGATAGCCACTGATTACTTTGGTAAATGGATAGAAGCCATCCCTTCTAGACAAGCCACAAACTCTGTCATTATCTCATTCTCGAAAAAAAATATCGTGTCAATATTTGGATGCCCCCAAAAGCTCATTACTGATAATGGAGCTGCTTTCAAATCAAATAAAATGGTAGACTTTTGTAACAGATATCACATTACCCTTAGCCATTCCACTACCTATTACCCTCAACGTAATGGACTTGCAGAATCTTCAAAAAAATCCTTGTCAATATCATCAAGAAACTACTAGAAGACAACAAGAAGACATGGAACAAAAATTTGGTAAATGCCTTATGGGAATACAGACTAACTACCAAAAAGTCCATTGGTACATCTCCTTATCAGCTAGTATATGGTATGGATGTTGTTTTTCCATCCTCTTTAGGAGTGCCAGTGATGAAGATCATTCAAGAGTTGCAGGTGGAACCAAATGATATCCAAAGGAGGATAAATCAGACAATATGCTTGCAGCAAACCAGAGAAGAAGTCTATGTCAAATCACTAGTGATCCAACATAAAATCAAAAAGATTTTTGACAAAAATACCAAATCTGATGATTTTTACATAGGTGATAAAGTAATTAAATGGGATTCTAGAAGAGAGGATAATGGAAAACATGGAAAATTTGATTTCCTATGGAAAGGCCCTTATGTCATTTATGGTTACAGAGGTAACAATGCATTTTCCTTGAGACAGTTAGATGGAACAGATCTACCAGGAGGATCTGTCAATCGTAGAATGCAAAAGAATTACTTATCCAAAGATTAACAGTAGTTCATTTTACTTTGCTCATTGTATATAACATTGCAGAGTTTAGATTGGATTGGATGGTAATCTTTTGAGGTTGAAAACCGGAGAGAAAGCCCTGATCTTTGAAAGGTGTACCATCATATGTATGAATATTGCAAATCATAGAGGAACAGTTACAAGCCAGCCTTAGTCAAACTTTCAAAGGCTATTAATCTTAAAAGTTCTTGACATTTCACCAGGAAATGCCATCCCCATGTGGAGCCACTATTAGGTCCTATAATAATAGGGTTCATAATTTTGAATTGGCTATGGTTAGTCTTGAAATATTGTACATACTTTTGCTTTCTACAAAATTTTTTCCATATTAAAAAATAAAAAAATATAAACAGGGTATGTCCTGAAAGAATAATCAAAGGACAAAAAGAAAGAAAAAAGATAAAAAAAGTAACAGTAGTTCACTTTACTTTAGTCATTGTATATACCATTACAGAGTTTAGATTGGATTGTATGGTAATCTTTTAAAGTTGAAGCCCAGAGAGAAGGGCCTAAGCTTTGAAGGGTTCACAATCATAAGTATGAATAAAGCAGAATCACAAAAGAGAAGTTTACAAGTTACTACAATCATAGTTTCAAAGGCTACTAATCTTAAAGTTCTTGACATTTCACCAGGAAATGTCATCCCCATGTGGAGCTACTGTTAGGGTCATATTAGGATTCATAATTTTCAATTGGCTATGGTTAGTCCTGTAATATTGTACATACTTTTGCTTTCTGCAAAATGTTTTCCATATAAAAAATTTAAAAATGTAAAGAGGGCATGTCCTAAAAGAATAATCAAAGGACAAAAAGAAAGAAAAGGATAAAAAATTGAAAAATATGAACCCCAAAAAGAAATAAAATAGATCATGCAAATTCAAATTCCATTACTTTTTACTTTACCATGAAAAATAAGATTGTGTGCAGCTTGTCAGAAATACCACAATCTATGATGGTCAAATAGCTTAATCGTGACTCATTCATGCTTTAAATTTCATGTTAATAGAAGGAGAATAAAGATTTAGCCAAATAATTTAACCTTGGCAAGCCAGCAATTAGATAGAGAATAAAAATGAGTCCATCAGTTTAATCTAAGCCATTGGAAGTTATAAGGTTAGAATTAGATAGTTTTCCTATCAAAACAAAAGGAAATAAATGGTTAGCAAGCTCAAATTCACCCAATGAAATGAAGAAAAAATGTTAGGATAAATAAAGGGTAGGTAGAAGAAATGTTGCAAATGCATAAGGTTGCTGAGTCAAAGGCACATTTATCATGTTTAATCCTATATTTCATGTGTAGGAGAATTTATGAGAAAAAATGGAGATCCACCAAGTTTGTTTACTAATTTCCCCTCATTTGCGCTACACCCCCACATACTTATTTAATAATTTCCCCATTATCCCTTCATCACTTATAAAATACCCCTTTTCCCATTGTTTTGGCCTTTACCCCTGGGTTTCACACATTCCCCTAGAAATTACCCTTCAAATATCATTCCCCCTTCCCAAAACCCCTTTCCCTAGTGTGAAACCCATTCCCCATTACAAATAACATTTCCCCACTTTTTAATTCCTCTTTTCCCCCTAAAAACCCATAAAAACCACCTTATAATAAGTTCTTCTATACCCCCGCTTTATCTAACTAACCTCCCCGCTTCATATTTCTCCAATACCCTTTTTAACCCACTAGCTCTTGGTGTAGTTAAAAAACCCCTGCCACATAAAATATGGTCCCACTTTATTAACCCGCTACTTATATAAAAAAACCCAACATAAGTCGTTGATTGATTACATTCCTGTGTAATTAAACCCCTAACCCCGCAAATCCCTTTCCCAATTCTATCCGTGGAACTCAACCGCACGATATCCCTCTGATCTCCTTCCCCCAGATCCAATGGTGTACATCCATATAGCGCAGATTCATCATCCAACCAATAATGGCCCGAGAACACACAAGATTTGTGGTTTTGCCTAGGCACTATTCTGCTAAGTCGCAACCCCAGTCTAGATAGTGTGCTTGCAAAAAATACCGCTCACCCTCCAAAAGCGCTACGATGCCCAAAAAACCACCTCCCTGCCCAAGCCAAAAACTTCCCTTTATTCATTTATATTCTTCGCACCAAAATATGACTATTACCCATTAAAAGGCTGAAGAAGCCCCAAATTGCTCTTTTCGCTCGTTTTTCACTGCAACTACTGCTTAGCCATTTGTGACACCCTAAAACCTCTACGACAAGTTTGACCACCACCTGCCACCTGAAGAAGCTTCAGATACCTAATTAAAGCAACCAATTGACAGTTAAAGCCATACTACCTTCTGCATTCACCACTTAACCCAGTCTACATGTCAAACCATCGATTTCCAGGTATTCTTGGGAAAAACTAGAATGGCCCTTCAATTTGAAAACACACAATTTAAATTGAAAGCTTAATTAATTGAATTAATTAAAGAAACTTTCCTAAATTGAAGAGAATTTTTTTTGTAAACCCAAACCCTTCTTTTACAAACTGTAACTACCCTCCCACTCTACCAATGCTTATAAAACTCACACCTGAAATGACTACAAGCCTAATTCATATCTCTATGTCCAATTATGGCTTCCCAAACCTCTCTGGATGTGAGACCTTTGCAAATCCTCACCTGGACATTGACCACCTTGCATTAGTAGACAAAGACTTCCAAATAAAGGATAATGCTTCCCCTGCTTACCTTCTAAAGCTCCACTGCTGGAGTAAGGACAAATTCTTGAATGAGAACGATGACATTCACCTTTGGGAGTCTAATTTGCCCCAATATTTGTTTCTAGAAGTACACCCATTCCTAGGCATCATCCACTTCTCTCATGCTTGCTACATTCCCAACAAAAGAGTCATTTTCACCCTTGACCAACAAGTTTTGTTTACCATCACTATAGAATCCATTAACCAAATGTTGCAGGTCCAACCAAGCCATAATGAGACCCCATTGCATATTGGAGACTTGTGTAGGTTTTAACCCCGTACAGAAATTACCTACATATGAATTATAAAACACAGAAAATAAACAATGCGAGAGCATACCACATAAAACACATATACATATAGATTTTCTCCTAGATCCCAAAATCGAGACTACTAGCTTGATTTTTCATTATATTCCTTTCAATGTTACAATACATATTTATACATGCCTAGGCATCCAATACTATGGACTGAAAACCATCGCGTCCAAAACCATGTGCGAAAATCATGCACAAAACCATAGGTAGGTCCGCCCAACCTAATATAGGGTCCAAAAAAAAATTTCCCAGGGTGCTACTCTAGACCCCGTAAAGGGGGGCTACTCACCTCCCTCAAAAACACCCATTGTGCAATCGGTGCAATGAAGGGCTAGTTGTGGAAAGAATAACACAACCCAACATTCTCCCACTTGTTGTTTTCTTTCCACAGGGGGCGACAAGAGAGCTTAGTCATTTATCTAGCACTGCAATGCCCATTGTTTCTCTACACCAAGAGAACTTCTTAGAGTTTGTTGGCTTGTTTGGGCCTGACCTAGGTTCAAAGGTGATTTAACCAAGAAAATCTTGGTATTACTGGCCCTTTTGGCAATAGTCTGCAGAGCGCGAACTGAGGTCTCACCCGAAGCAGTATGGGAGGGTGATAAAACTAGGTTTCCACACTGTGGGGATGTTTGATGGGATTCTGGAGGTTCGTGGTTTGACCCTGGATGCACGTTGCTATGCACACTTGTTATTCCTTTGCAACCTATGCTGCTATTCACCCTACTCGGGGCGTGACCCATATAATACCCAAGTTCCTTGCTAATTACCTGATTACTTAACTTGTGTGTGTAAGATTAATGGTTATTACAACATATTAAGCAATCATATCAGTGTGCGAGATACATAAACCAATATAAACATAAAGAAGGCAATGTATAACAAATACATAGAAATAAGGATCAACTTCTCTTTATTAATATTCAATCCCGATTACAGACTCGACACCGCCCTGTGCACTCAGCTGTGGACTCTATTAGGCCTCTACGCAATCAGCTGTAGAGCCTCTTCCTACTACTACGACCTAATACACTTAGAATCCTACTCTCAGCTTGAACAGTTCATATTCTTCTTTCTTATTCCATCGTTATTCACTCTCTTTACAACTTAGAGCCTCACTCTATTTACACAATCCCATGGTCAGGTAGGCTGACATGACTTTACATTACCTTACATTACTTTAGGGCAGACAACCCTATGACTTGACCTTTACTTCCCTCCGTGCCCGCAATTCGCAGAGTCTTACAAAATCTTTGACCAAAACTTGGGCTTTGAGCCCCAAAACATGCTATGGGGGGATTCAATGCCCAAGAGGCCCCCAACACAATCATCATGACTCATCCCAAGTCACTCTGTTGGTGTGGCGATCTTGGAACCAAGCCCCTCCAACTGTTCCAGTACTGCTCAGAGGTTCGCGGTGTAATGTTTTGTTGTTTGTTGGACCTGTTGTATTATTGATTCTAAATCATCTGCATCTAAATTGTGTCCTTTCTTTGGTACTCGATTCTGGTGCATTTGTTTATAGTCCCACGACCTTGTCCGGCTCCTCAAGTTGCGAAGACTGTGCTTCAGTCAGTTAGTCAGAGAGCTGCCCCCCCCATGTAGAGTTTCAAGTGGCTATCGTTTACTTTGCCTAGGAAGGGTTCTCCACTGAGTTTGACTAGTTGGACCATGCCTCTGTTTGTGACCTGCTTTACCACATAAGGTCCCAGCCAATGCATTCTGAATTTCCCCAGGAATTTTTCAAACTTACTGTCATACAGTAGCACTACGTCATTTATCGTGAAGGTACGCAACTTGATATGGTGGTCATGTCAGGCCTTTTCATGATGTTTTTATACCTGTTAGTGAAATCCATCCAGAAAACATTCTTTCTCGAGTTCTTCTAATTGCACGAGCCTTTCTTCTAGAGCTTCATGGTTCATCATGCCTGTGAGTACTGCTATTCGTAGACTAGGTACGATGTATTCCATTGGCATGACATCTTCCGTACCATAGACCAACAGGAAGGGTGTTTGTCCCATCAATTTCTTGCATGTTGTCTTGTAGACCCATAACATAGCAGATACGTGCAGGTCCAAGTCACTCCGCTGTACATTACATACTTTGGTCAACGCAGTCTCTAGTATTTTATTGAATTCCTCTACTATTCCATTGGCCTATGGGTGCTACGATGTACTTTTTTGATGATATACCTGGAACTCCTCTATGAGTGCACTAATGGTTTCATTCAGGAAATGTGTTCCATGATCACTCATTAAGATTTTTGGACAGCCAAATCATGTCAACACATGTTTGAAAAAAAACTTTGCAGCCGTAGCAGCTGTGCAATCCTTGACTGTTGTGCTTCCGCCCAGTGTGTCACGTACTCCATCATAGTGATGATATAGCATGCAGCCGTCTTTGCCTGAGGTTTGATCAGGCCCAAAAAGTCAATTTCCCATTTCTCAAACAGTTGTAGTGTCATTTGTGGATTTAGGGGCATCTCGTCCCTTCGCGATGGTTTTCCTATCCTTTGACATATATCGTAGGCCTTACAGTGCACTTTAATATCCTAGTGCAGGGTTGGCCACCATAACCCTACGCGAAGAATCTTCTGTGTGGTTGTGCATCCTACATAGTGTCCTCCTGTAGTGCCCCCATGTTCTTCCATGAGGATCTTACCTCATTTAAATTTAGATACATATATTCGCAATATCTCATCGTTGCCCATCTTGTAGAGGTGCCTTGCAATAACAGAAAATTCTACCATGCACACCACCAATTCCTTCTTCTGTTGGATTGAGTACTCCTTTGGCATAGTCCCTGTTGTTAGAAAGTGGATTATAACTTCGAAGTGTCCATCCATGATGCGCAATGTAAAGAGTTGTGTGTCAAGTAGTCCCTTCTCCAAATTTGTTGGTTCCTCACCCATCTCAATTTGTGACAAATAGTTTGGTCTTGCATTTAAGTGTCCTAGCTTGACTATGACCTCAAAATCATATTCTTGAAACATTAAAATCCATCTGCATATGCCCCCCCCCCAACATAGGCTTGTTCACTAGGTATTTCAACGCGGAATGGTCGGTATAAAATTTGAAATGTCATTCAAGTAAATAGTGTTAGTATTTTTGGAGCGCGTACACCATTTCCAACCCCTCACGCTCGGTGGTAGAGTAGTTCTTTTCTGCTTTAGACAATCTTCTACTCACAAATGCAATCGGGTGATCTACACCCTCTACACCTTCCTATGTGAGTACATCTCCCAATGCGATACACGACGCATCAACATGTACATGAAATTCCACGTCCCATTTCGGGAAGACCAGGATTGGAGCAGACTCGGCCAGTTTCACCTTTAGGACATCCAAACTCTTCATGGAATCATCATTCTAGCAATATGTAGCATCCTTTTTCAAGAGCTTCTCCATCGATGCAGTTATTTGGGCATAAATTTCGATGAACTTCCTATAGTATCCAGTGTGTCCCAATGTAGCACGAAGTTATTTAACACTTCACAGTGCTTCCAAATTTAGGATAACGACAATCTTTGCAGGGTCAACCATCAGTACTTGCTTGTAGACCACATGTCCCAGTAGGTTTCCATAGGGAACGAGGAATGTGCACTTTTTTAGGTTCAACACAATCCGGTGTCAGTGAAAAGTATCTAACATCAAACGTAAGCTCACTACATGGTACTTAACTAATCGAAAAATAGTCCAATCAGCCAGATAGACCTCCAAAAAATTGTGGATGTATTCTTTGAATGCGGCTAGCACGATGTGTGAAAATATAGTTGGCGCATTCTTCAGTCCAAAGGGCATCATGGTGTATTGAAAGCATCCCCATTCTGTTATGAAGGTCATCTTGCTCCTACCTTCTGGTGCGATCTTGATCTGATGGTACCCTGAGAATCCATCCGTGAACAAGTATGCTTCTTGACTGCCAACATTCTCCAGTACCTCACATGTAAATGGTGTTAGGAATGGATCATGTACATAGGTGTCATTCATCTTCTTGAGGTCTACGCATATTCTTATTTAACCCTTATTTTTTTTCTCCTGTACTACCATAGGACTCACCCAGTCAGATTCTTCCGTTGGTTCAATACTTCCAGCTGCGAGAATTTTGTTTAATTTGTCACGGACCTTTTCTTTATACTTTGGATTCAAGCGGTGAGGTTGCTGCTTAACTGGCCTCGTGTTAGGTTTTAGGGTGATCTTCGTCATCCCTAAATCACCCATGATCCCTTTTAAGTGTGTAATTTTATTTGGGAACAAATCTTGGTATTTGTAGAGTAATTCAATGATTTTATTGACCGTGGCATCATCCCAATAGTCCCCAAGCATTGCGTACTTTGGCTCTGCCTCCTTTCCAATATTGACCTACTTCCTCTTTAGCAGCGTGGTGATGTCAGAGTCTTCAAGTGATGGTCTGTGAACCTCATGACAACCTTCCTTTTTTGAAATGTTAATGTTCTGGATATCCTCATCATCCTCCTCAACATTCACATTATAACACTCCAGTGCACTGCTTAACTGTGTAACTCATTCTCGCTGAAGTACGCCCATTGGCTCCTGTCATATTTTGAAGATAGCAGCTTTTACTACTTGTAGTGCATCGTCAATAGTACCCAACCAACGATCTTCAAATGTGAACGTTAACAAAAATCCCTCGTGCAAGACATCCCATTCACCCATACCATGGCGTAGCTCCATCTAAGTATTACCAATTCATGGGTATGACGTCCAGGGTATGGTAGAATAAATGTACCCATTCAGGTTGTGGCTCTTCCTCGTAGACCTTTGTCCATTTCGAGAGTTGTGTGCATGGATCATCTCATCTGTCATATTTGTCAACTAGCCGTATTTGTGGTTTTCCAAATCATAGGTGCATCATCCTTCTGTGTTTGTGCTAGTCCTCAAAGTTTCCTTGATGTGTACCCCACCATCATGCAGGTGTTCTGCACTATGCCCACTTTATTGCATCAAATCACTACTGTTTTGGAACTGTGCTTTCAAATTTTCTTAGGAATTCATCCACCATTGACAATCCATCATAAGTCAGCAACCCCCTTGCCTCTGTTGTCACACAACACAATGATCTGATCATCATGTTGTAGTTCAACGTTGTTATTTCGTGCAGCCAATTCTGACATCGCTCTATCTCTTCATCTGAATCCAAAGTGTAGGAGCTTTCACGCTCCCATGAAATCCTTCCATCTGTAGTCTAATTCACCCAATCATCTTCTTGTGTAGTTATCTTGTAAATACAATCGAGATCATCATCATTATCATCGTCATGCAATGGTTCAATGTATCACGCTCCTTCGACTGGATCTAGTGGTACTACCATGCGTAGTGACTTTTTCTCAAAGATCATTTTGCGCTTCTTCAAATTTTTGACTCCATTCATATCGGTGGCCCAATCTATTCCTAGTAGCAGGGGATAGGGATTGTTGTCATCGACAATCTTTATCACTTCAAAATCTGCCTACGTGCTCACACCTTCAATATCGACTGTTACCCCTTGCAATCTTCCCATGGGCAAAATCTTCTATTGGTACACCATTAATAACTAAATAGGGGACCGTTGTAACGTAGGTCTACCCACGCATTCCCATGTTTACTTTGGTAGTACATTTGCATCCGAATCTAGATCTAGGATTACCTGATCCATTTCATACTCACAATCTGCGCAGTCAACATGATTTTTGTTCCGATGCATAAAGCATGCTTCCCTAGTTTCCATACCACACGCGGTTCTCTTGACCTTACACACTTAGTGATAAGTTCCTGTAGTCCTTTGACTACCTTGCTATCACGCAACAGTTTCATGGATGTCTCCAGAAAGGTAGTGAGCATTGAAAGATCCATCCATGGTTCTGGTTGATCCTTACTACTTGAAGTGGAGGCCTCCATGAAGCTCTTCTTAGCTTCCATGAATATCTCCTTCGCGTGTTCTAAATCAAACTCGGGTTCCTTTGTGGGAGCCTTACGAACCCATGCACTTTCTTCTGGCTACTTCCTTTTATCACCTCCCATGGTCATATCGCTCCTGAGCATCATGTTTACATTCTGGTCTTCTTCGAACAGCTTAGACCTCGTCATTTGTAAATTTTGAGTCGGAGGGGGCTGGATTACCCACTTTTTATGCATCCTCGCTATCAACAAAGGACAATCTTTTGCCTCATGATCAAACTAAGTACAATACCAACATGATATTCTTGTCGTTTTTGTACAATTGTAGGCATAATGCCTTGGTCCTCCACAATTGTAACAAATTATTTGTCCACGACCCCTTAATGGTCCCATTCTGCCTTGACCTTGACTACACCCTATTGGCCAACTGATCCCTCGCATAATGCTTTTGGGGCTTAAAGCCTACAATTTTTGGTATTGGTATTGTAAAGGCTCTACGAAATGTGTGGAGTGTGAGTTGTAATGAGTCAAGTCAAAGGGTAGTCCACCCAAAAATAATGTAAGATAATAGAAAGTGAGTTAGCCTGCCCATGGTCCTCGGACCATGGGAAGGTATAAATAGAGCAAGGCTCTAGGTGTAGAGATCAGTTTTCGTAATTTTTGGATTAGATCTAAAGTTTATGGGTTGTTAACAAATATATTCGCTCTGAGTCTATAAGTTCGAGTCAAGGGTTGTTGTAGTAGGAGAGGCTCTGCAGCTGTGTGCACAGAGGCTTGGTAGAGTCTGCAGTTATGTGCACGGACCCCTGTAGCTCAGTGCACGAGGCATAATTGGATTGTATTGGAACAAAAGATTAATAAAAGCTAAGTGTTTCTAAAATATTGTGCATTCTCTCATAGAACAGTGTGGTTGTCTTTTTGTTATGGTTTTTATGCATTTCTTAAGTTTTATGTTTGTGCGCATTGGTTACAAATATTGAATGTTTGATAAAGGCCATTAAATCAAGTTAGATCTATAATAATAATAAGGAAACTAGAAAGTGCCCCTTCACTGATCCACATGAAGGTTAGCCAATTGCGCAAAGTAGCACGAGTGTGCAGATTGGATTGCAACCCCTCCATACTTCATCAAGACATCCCTAGGGTGCAAAAACCTGGTTCCAGCACCCTCCCATACTACCTCAGGTGAGACTTCAGCCTACGCTCCACGGACTATTGCTGAAAGGGTCAATAATGCAAGATTTGTTTGGCTAAACATTTTTGAACCTAGGTCAGGCCCCAATAGGCCAATAAATGGCTCCATTGCCAAGACCAGAGTCTGCCTAAGGGATGTCTGATGTCAGAGAACTGGAACCGTACGAAGAATGAAATTGAAGATTGGTTGGATCAGAAGCTTCACAATTTTGTAATATAGAAAAACAGAACCTCATAGATATCTAAGAAGAGGTGGTTGGATCACTACATATATATAGAAATCCATGGGATGTTCTTCATGACCTTCTCTTCTGAGCTGTATGATTGGATCACGAGGCTAGCAGACAGCGAGGGAAGGTGCAAGCTTGATCAACCAATAGAGTGGACTCCAGAGCTAGTGTGCAGGCTAGACGCATATGAAGATAAGATCATGTGGGCCATAGAGCATTGGTTGGATCGGATAATAGGAGGGTTTATCACTAAATTTGCGATAGACATGACTGTAACTTAAAACAAAGAAAAAAGACGTTTTCTCAAGGGACCTTACAGTAAGTACATCAAATCTTTATATACCTATATTAATGTGTTGTTATGTGAAAAATGAGTGATCCGAATACATTAATGAGTGGAATAATGCGGAGTGTAAAGGTCTACAAAGGTATCAAAGTGTTAGGAAACAGTCCTTTAATTTCACCTCCGTGAGCGAGGAAGAGCACGCTTTGGGTTCGCCAAGGAGTGTGGTTAGTTTGATAAGACAATGCATTCTACAGTTATCACCTCCACTTACGCCATCCCCCACTTCACCTACTTCACCTCCTTCTTCAACCACCCCACCTTTGCCAAACCCGCAGTTTAGCATGGCAAGTGCGATCAAGCTGCCTATATTTAGAGGAGTAGGGAATGAAGACCCAGATTAGTTTTGGTTCATAGTAAGAGCAGTGTGGGAAGCACACGGGGTTAAAAATTATAACATTAAGAAGGTCACATTGGTAAGTGTGTTGCAGGATCACTCGCTGACGTGGTATATCAAGCACTCGAATGATCACCCAAATACCAGAATAACAGAGATACATATTATGTTGAACAGAGAGTTTAGTTGGCCGAAATCAGAAACACAGTCGATCATCGAATTTAAGGAGATCGCAATGATTCTAGGTGAAACTCCTTGGGATCTGGATCAAAGGCTAAAAATTTCGATCCACGAGGCTAATATGACACTGACAGATGTGCAGCACCATGTGTGGTTCATGGCATCTTTGACTCCACACATGAGGACGACACTATCACAACAGAAGCTCTCAACCCAAGTAGAAGCATTGGAAATGGAAATGAGGTTGCATGAAACACCGATACAGGATCTGGGGTTGGGGGTCCAACAAATCCACATGTAGCTATAGAACCTATGCTTGGAAATGTAGAGTTTGAAGTAGGATAGGGTGCCCCGGTGAGAGGCGTGGGAAGAAGTGTGGTGTATAAAATGTAAAGTCCAGGGCCACGATAAATATTATTGTCCTGTATTCATGAACTATTTGGTGGGAGGGGGACCAATGCCATTGAGGTTGGAGGCACAGGTGGCCCCGAGCGTGACACCTGCGCTCTGGTGTGAAATTTGTCAAGTGGGAGGAAAGCATGTGACATACAACTATCACCTATTATAGAAGTATACCCAGACTCCGCAGCAACTGTCCTATAATTTATGTAGATCAGTGGGTCACGATGAACGAACATGTTGGAGCTATGAACTAATGATTGATACGACCCTAGCTTATCGAGTGTAGATAGAAACATGAGGCCTCGATCTAGTTGCAGCAATCACGCGCGTGGGAGGGGGTTTCAAGGGTGAGGTCGAGGACGAGGAGGAATGGGACCCAGATGAGGGTGTGGATAGTTAATCTGCTATAATTCCGGAGGACCTGGGCATGAAGCATGCAACTGTATGAATCCAACCAAATTATGTTGTCCGTATTGCTATCAGTTAGACCATGAAGTAGTAGATTGTCTGACATTGATCACACAGATGTGCGAGAAAGGGGAACTATAACCTACACAAACTAAAAATATCTAAATGATGATATCTGAACCACATGAAGAAGACACCAACGTGAATATGGTGCTTAGAAGTGGTGTGAATACAAGGGAAGATAAGGGAAAGCAACCCGAGGATGATACATGGGTTCGCAAGGCTCCTCCAAAGGAATCTAAGCTTGATTTGGAACGCGCAAATGAAATGGTTATGGAAGCTAAGAAGAGCTTCAGGGAAGCCTCTACTTCAGGTAGTAAGGATCAACTAGAACCAGGAATGGATTCGACTATACTTACTACCTTTTTAGAGACATGCATGAAGCTTCTACGAGACAATAAAGCAGTTAAACGACTACAAGAGATGATCACTAGGTGCGCAGGGTCAGGGGAACCTTGTGTAGTTCGAAATATGGGGAAGCATGCTTTGCACACTCGGAGGGAAATACAATTGACGGTGCAAATTTGCGAATATGAGATGGATCAGATAATCCTCAACCTAGGTTCAGACATGAACGTGTTACCAAAATATACTTGGGAGTGAGGCCCATGTTACAATGGTCTCCTATTCAATTATGGATGGTGAACCAACAAAAGATCTTACCCATGGGGAGACTGCAAGGGGTAACAGTGGATATCGAAGGTGTGACTATGCTGACGGAATTTGAGGTAATTGAGATTATGGATGATAGTAACCCTTACCCTGCATTGTTAGGGATAGACTGGGCCATGGATATGAATGGAGTCATAAACCTAAAGAAACAAAAAATTGATTTTCGAGAAAAAGACCATACGTGTAGTAGTTCCACTGGCTCTAGCCAAAAGAGTGCGCTACACTGAGCTTATACGCAAAGATGATAGCGACGATGAGATGGATTGTATTTACTAGATAACGGTGCAAGATCAAGATCAGGTTGAACTAACTGAATATGGGAGAATTTCATGGGAGCGCAACAGTTCCTATACCTCGAATTTAGATGAAGAAATATAACATTGGCAGAATCAGTTGCACAAAGTAATAATGCTAAATTGCAACATGATGATAGATCACTACGGTGCATGACGACCAAAAAAAGGGAATTACCAACACCTAATTGGGAGACAGGCATATGCTTAGATAAATTCGAAAGGTCATTACCGAATCAGTAGTGATATGGTGCGATGGAATGGGTGTTGCACGCGACACCACACATTGGTGTTCGACACACCAAAAGAGTAATGGGAGTTGGCGTGAATGTAGAAGAAGAATGCACATATGGTTTGGAAGTCCCTAGTATCAAACGCGAGTCGAGCCACCATGGCAAAATAGTTTGTGTGCCCACCTATGTCAATGGGTGCAGTCATGTGCTGGGAAGGCACATTCCAGGCTAGGAATCAGAAATCAGGAACCGATGTGGAAGCAGCAACAGTGACGCACACCACAAATACCTCACGAAAAAGCATTCACAAGGCTACGCGAGATCATGAATAGAGTTTACCAGGTAGGACAAATATTTGGGAGTCTAATTTGCCCAAATATTTGTTTCCAGAAGTACACCCATTCCCAGGCATCATCCACTTCTGTCATGCTTGCTACATTCCTAGCAAAAGACTCATTTTCACCCCTGACTAGCAAGTTTTGTTTACCATCACTGCAGAATCCATTAACCAAATGTTGCAGGTCCAACCAAGCCATAATGAGACCCCATTGTCTATTGGAGACTTGTGTAGGTTTTAACCCCGTACAGAAATTACCTTCATATGAATTCTAAAACACAGAAAATAAACAATGCGAGAGCATACCACATAAAACACATATACATATAGATTTTCTCCTAGATCCCAAAATCGAGACTACTAGCTTGATTTTCCATTATATTCCTTTCAATGTTACAATACATATTTATACATGCCTAAGCATCCAATACTATGGACTGAAAACCATTGCGTCCAAAACCATGGACCAAAAACCATCGCATCCAAAACCATGTGTGAAAATCATGCACAAAACCATAGGTAGGTTTGCCTAACCTAATATAGGGTCCAAAAGAAAATTTCCCAGGGTGTTGCCCCGGACCCCGTAGAGGGGGGCTACTCACCTCCCTCAAAAACCCCCGCTGCGCAATTAGTGCAATGAAGGGCTATTCATGGAAAGAATAACACAACCCGACATTCTCCCACTTGTTGTTTTCTTTCCACAGGGGGTGACAAGAGAGCTTAGTCATTTATCTAGCCCTGCAACGCCCATTGTTTCTCTACACCAAGAGAACTTCTTATAGCTTGTTGGCTTGTTTGGTCCTGACCTAGGTTTAGAGGTGATTTAGCCAATCAAATCTCGGTAATACTGGCCCTTTTGGCAATAGTCTGTAGAGCGCAAACTGAGGTCTCACCCAAAGTAGTATGGGAGGGTGATAGAACCAGGTTTCCACACCTTGGGGATGTTTGATGGGCTTTTGGAGGTCCGCGGTTTGACCATGGGTGCACGTTGTTATGCACACTTGTTATTCCTTCGCAACTTGTGCTGTTGTTCACCCTACTCGGGGTGTCACCCATATAATACCCAAGTTCCTTGCTAATTACTCGATTACTTAACTTTTTTGTGTAAGATTAATGGTTATTACAACATATTAAGCAATCATATCAGTGCGTGAGATACATAAACTAATATAAACATAAAGAAGGCAATGTATAACAAATACATAGAAATAAGGATCAACTTCTCTTTATTAATCTTCAATCCCGATTACAGACTCGACACCGCCCTGCGCACTCAGCTGTGGGCTCTATTAGGCCTCTACACAATCAGTTGTAGAGCCTCTTCCTACTACTACAACCAAATACACTTAGAATCCTACTCTCAGCTCGAACAGTTCATATTCTTCTTTCTTATTCCATCATTATTCACTCTCTTTACAACTTAGAGCCTCACTCTATTTATACAATCCCATGGTCTACAGACCATGGGTAGGCCGACATGACTTTACATTACCTTACATTACTTTAGGGTAGACAACCCTATGACTTGACCTCTACTTCACGCTCTGTGCCCGCAATTCGCAGAGTCTTACAAAATCTCTGACCAAAACTTGGGCTTTGAGCCCCAAAACATGTTATGGGGGGATTCCATGCCTAAGAGGCCCCCAAAACAATCATCATGACTCATCCCAAGTCACTCTACTAGTGTGGCAATCTTGGCATGGAGCCCCTCCAACTGTTTCAGTACTGCTCATAGGTTCGCGGAGCAATGTTTTGTGGTTTGCTGGACCTGTTGTATTATTGCTTCTAAATCATCTGCATCTGAATCATGTCCTTTCTTTGGTACTGGATTCTGATGCATTTGTTTATAGTCTCACGCCCTTGTACGGCTCCTCGGGTCACGAAGACTGTGCTTCGGTCAGTTAGTTAGAGAGTTGCCCCCCTCCATGTAGAGTTTCAAGTGGCTACCGTTTACTTTGCCTAGGAAGCGTTCTCCATTGAGTTTGACTAGTTGGACCATGCCTTTGTTTGTGACCTAAGGTCCCAGCCAATGCATTCTAAATTTCCCCAGAAATTTTTCAAACTTACTGTCATACAGTAGCACTAACTCATTTATCATGAAGGTACGCAACTTGATATGGTGGTCATGTCAGGCCTTTTCACGATGTTTTTGTACCTGCTGGTGAAAACCAGCCAGAAAATGTTCTTGCTCGAGTTCTTCTAATTGCACGAGCCTTTCTTCTAGAGCTTCATGGTTCGTCATGCCTGTGAGTGCTGCTATTCGTAGACTAGGTATGATGTATTCCATTGGCATGACATCTTCCATACCATAGACCAACAGGAAGGGCGTTTGTCCCATCAATTTCTTGCATGTTGTCCTGTACGCCCATAACATAGCATATACATGCAGGTCCAAGTCACTTCGTTGTGCATTACATACTTTGGTCAATGAAATCTCTAGTATTTTATTAAATGCCTCTACTATTCCATTGGCCTGTGGGTGCTACAATGTACTTTTCTGATGATATACCTGGAAATCCTCTATGAGTGCGCTAATGGTTTCATTCAGGAAATGTGTTCCATGATCACTCATTAAGATTTTCGGACAGCCAAATCGTGTCAACACATGTTTGAACAAAAACTTTGTAGCCGTAGCAGCTGTGCAATCCTTGACCACCGTGCTTCTGCCTAGTGTGTCACGTACTCCATCACAATGATGATATAGCATGAACCCATCTTTGCTTGAGGTTTGATCAGGCCCACAAAGTCAATTTCCCATTTCTCAAACAGTTGTAGTGTCATTTGGGGATTTAGGGGCATCTCGTCCCTTCGCGATGGTTTTCCTATCCTTTGACATATATCGTAGGCCTTATGGTGCACTTTCAGATCCTAGTGCAGGGTTGGCCACCATAACCCTACGCGAAGAATCTTCTATGTGGTTTCGCGTCCTGCATAGTGTCCTCCTGCAATGCCCCCATGTGCTTCCGTGAGGATCTTACCTCATTCAAATTTAGATACATATATTTGCAATATCTCATCTTTGCCCATCTTGTAGAGGTGCCTTGTGATCACAGAAAATTTTTCCATGCACACCACCAATTCCTTCTTTTGTTGGATTGAGTACTCCTTTGGCACAGTCCCTATTGTTAGAAAGTGGATTATATCTTCGAAGTGTCCATCCATGATGTGCACTACAAAGAGTTGTGCGTCAAGTAGTCCCTTCCCCAAATTTTTTGGTTCCTCACCCATCACAATTCATGACAAATAGTTTGGTCTTGCGTTTAAGTGTCCTAGCTTGACTATGACCTCAAAATCATACTCTTGAAACATTAAAAGCCATCTGCATATGCGCCCCCCGCCCAACACAGGCTTGTTCACCAGGTATTTCAATGCGCAATGGTCGGTATACATCTTGAAATGTCATTCAAGTAGATAGTGTTAGTACTTTTGGAGCGCGTACACCATTTCCAACCCCTCATGATCGGCGGTAGAGTAGTTCTTTTCTGCTTTAGACAATCTTCTACTCACAAATGCAATCGAGTGATCTACACCCTCTACACCTTCATGTGTGAGTACATCTCCCAATGCGATACACGACACATCAACATGTACATGAAATTCCATGTCCCATTTCAGGAAGACCAGGATTGGAGTGGAGGTATGTTTCACCTTTAAGACATCCAAACTCTTCATGGAATCATCATTCTAGCAATATGTAACATATTTTTTCAAGAGCTTCTCCATCGGTGCAGTTATTTGAGCATAAATTTTGATGAACTTCCTATAGTATCCAGTGTGTCCCAACATAGCATGTAGTTATTTAACACATCGCATTGCTTCCAAATTTAGGATAACGACAATCTTTGCAGGGTCCACCATCAATACTTGTTTGTAGACCACATGTCTCATCAGGTTTCCATAGGGAATGAGGAATGTGCACTTTTTCAGGTTCAGCGCAATGTGGTGTCGGTGACAAGTATCCAGCATCAAACGTAAACTCACTACATGGTGCTTAACTAATCCAAAAATAGTCTAATCAACCAGATAGACCTCGAAAAAATTATGGATGTATTCTTTGAACGTGGCTACCACGATGTGTGAAAATATAGCTGGCGCATTCTTCAGTCCAAAGGGCATCACGATGTATTGAAAGCATCCCCATTCTGTTACGAAGGTTGTCTTGCTCCTATCTTCTGGTGCAATCTTGATCTGATGGTACCCTGAGAATCCATCCATGAACGAGTATGCTTCCTGACTGCCAACATTCTCTAGCACCTCATCTATAAATTGTGTTGGGAATGGATCGTGTACACAGGTGTCATTCAACTTCTTGAGGTCTACGCATATTCTTATTTCACCCTTTTGTTTTTCCTCCTGTACTACCATAGGACTCACCTAATCAGATTCTTCCATTGGTTCAATACTTCCAGCTGCGAGAATTTTGTCTAATTTTTCGTGGACCCTTTCTTTATACATTGGATTCAAGCAGTAAGGTTGTCGCTTAGCTGGCCTCGTGTTAGGTTTTAGGGTGACCTTCATCATCCCTAAATCACCCACGATCCCTTTTAAGTGCGTAATTTTAGTTGGCAACAAATCTTGGTATTTTCAGAGTAATTCAACGATTTTATTGACCGTGGCATCATCCCACTAGTCCCCAAGCATTGCGTACTTTGGCTCTACCTCCTTTCCAATATTGACCTGCTTCCTCTTTAGCAGCGTGGTGATATCCGAGTCTTCAAGTGATGGTCTACGAACCTCATGACAACCTTCCTTTTTTGAAATGTTAATGTTCTGGGGATCCTCATCATCCTCCTCAACATTCACATTATAACACTCCAGTGCGTTGCTTGACTGTGTCACTCATTCTGGCTTAAGTACGCCCATTGGCTCCTGCGGTATTTTGAAGATAGTGGCTTTTACTACTTGTAGTGCATCGTCAACAGTATCCAACCAACGATCTTCAAATGTGAACATTAACAAAAATCCCTTGCACAAGACATCCCATTTGCCCGTACCATGGCGTAGCTCCATCTCAGTATACCAATTCATGGGTATCACATCCACGGTATGGTAGAATAAATGTACCCATTCAAGCTATGGCTCTTCCCCATAGACCTTGGTCCATTTCGGGAGTTGTGTGCATGGATCATCTCATCCGTCATATTTGTCAACTAGTCGTATTTGTTGTTTTCCAAATCATAGGTGCATCATCCTTCTGCGTCTACACCAGTCCTCAAAATTTCCTTTATGTGTACCCCACCATCATGCGGGTGTTTTGTGTTGTGCCCACTTTAGCGCATCAAATCACTATTGTTTTGGAACTACGCTTTCAAATTTTCTTAGGAATTCATCCATCGTTGACAATCCATCATATGTCGGCAACTCCCTTGCCTCTGTTGTAATACAACACAATGATCTGATCATCATGTTGCAGTTCAACATTGTTACTACATGCAGCCAATTCTGCCATCGCTCTATCTCTTCATCTGAATCCAAAGTGTAGGAGCTTTCACACTGCCATGAAATCCTTCCATCTATAGTCTGATTCACCCAATATTCTTCTCACGCAGTTATCTTATAAATACAATTGAGATTGTCATCATTATCATCGTCACGCACTAGTTCAATGTATCACGCTCCTTCAGTTAGATCTAGTGGTACTACCATGCGTAGTGACTTTTTCACAAAGATCATTTTGCACTTCTTCAGACTTTTTTCTCCATTCATATCGATGGCCCAATCTATTCCTAGTAGCGGGGGATAGGGATTGTTGTTATCGACAATCTCTGTCACTTCAAAATATGCCTACTTGCTCACACCTTTAATATCGACTGTTACCCCTTGCAATCTTCCCATTGGCAAAATCTTCTATTGGTACTCCATTCATAACTAAATAGGGGACCATTGTAACGTAGGTCTACCCACGCATTCCCATGTTTACTTTAGTAGTACATTCGCATCCAAATCCAGATCTAGGATTACCTGATCCATTTCATACTCACCAATCTGCACAGTCAACATGATTTTCGTTCCGATGCGCAATGCATGCTTCCCTAGTTTCCAGACCACGCACAGTTCTCTTGACCTTGCACACCTAGTGATAAGTTCCTGTAGTCCTTTGACTACCTTGCTATCACATAATAGTTTCATAGATGTCTCCAGAAAGGTAGTGAGCATTGAAGGATCCATCCATGGTTCTAGTTGATCCTTACTACCTGAAGTGGAAGCCTCTGTGAAGCTCTTCTTAGCTTCTATGAATATCTCCTTTGCATGTTCTAAATCAAACTCAGGTTCCTTTGTGGGAGCCTTACAAACCCACGCGCTTTCTTCTAGCTACTTCCTTTTATAATCTCCCATGGTCATATCGCTCCTGAGGATCATGTTTACATTCGGGTCTTCTTCGCATAGCTTAGACCTCGTCATTTGTAAATTTTGAGTCGGAGGGGGCTGGAGTACCCACTTTTTGCACATCCTCACTATCAACAAAGGACAATCTTCTGCTTCATGATCAAACTGAGTACAATACTAGCATGATATTCTTGTCGTGTTTGTACAATTGCAGGCATAATGCCTTGGTCCTCCACAATTGTAACAAATTATTTGTTTGCGACCCCTTAGTGGTCCCATTCAGCCTCGACCTTGACTGCACCCTATTGGCCAACTGATCCCCCGCATAATTATTTTGGGGCTTAAAGCCTACAATTTTTGGTATTGGTATTGTAAAGGCTCTATGAAATGTGGTGAGTGTGAGTTGTAATGAGTCAAGTCAAAGGGTAGTCTACCCGAAAATAATGTAAGATAATAGAAAGTGAGTCAGCCTGCCCATCGTCCCCAGACCATGGGAAGGTATAAATAGAGCAAGGCTCTAGGTGTAGAGGTCGGTTTTGGTAATTTTTGGATTAGATCTGAAGTTTATGGGTTGTTAACAAAGATATTCGCTCTGAGTCTATAAGTTCAAGTCAAGGGTTGTTGTAGTAGGAGAGGCTCTGCAACTGTGTGCACGGACCCCTGCAGCTGAGTGCATGGGGAGGAATTGGATTGTATTGGAACCAAAGATTAATAAAAGCTAAGTGTTTCTAAAATATTGTGCATCTTCGCATAGAACAGTGTGGTTGTTCTTTTGTTATGGTTTTTATGCATTTCTTAAGGTTTATGTTTGTGCACATTGGTTACAAATATTGAATGTTTGATAAAGACCATTAAATCAAGTCAGATCTATAATAATAATAAGGAAACTAGAAAGTGCCCCTTCATTGATCTACATGAAGGTTAGCCAGCTGCGCAAAGTAGCACGAGTGTGCAGATTGGATCGTGACCCCTCCAGACTTCATCAAGACATCCCTATGGTGCGAAAACTTGGTTCCAGCACCCTCCCATACTACCTTAGGTGAGACTTCAGTCTGTGCTCCACGGACTATTGCCGAAAGGGTCAATAATGCGAAATTTGTTTGGCTAAACATTTTTGAACCTAGGCCAGGTCCCAATAAGCCAATAAATGGTTCCATTGCCAAGACCATGATCTGCCTAAGGGATGCCTGATGTCAGAGCACTAGAACCATACGAAGAATGAAATTGAATATTGGTTGGATCAGATACTTCACTAGTTCACCCGTATATATATAAGAAGAGGTGGCTATATCACTACATATATACAGAAATCCACGGGATCTTCTTCGTGACCTTCTCTTCTGAGCTGTATGATTGGATCGCGAGGCTAGCAGACAACCAGGGAAGGTGCAAGCTTGATCAACCGATAGTGTGGACTCCAAAGCTGGTGCGTAGGCTAGACGCATATGGAGATAAGATCATGCGGGCCATAGAGCATTGGATGGATCAGATAATAGGAGGGTTTATCACTAAATTTGTGATAGACACGACTGTAACTTACAACAAAGCAAAAAGACGTTTTCTCAAGGGACCTTGGGGTAAGTGTTACACAAAAATATCGTCACCTTGATTATTTGTAGTCGGTGTAGGTCTATCACCACCTATACCAGCTTCCTAAGCAAGTCTCAAACCTCAGCTCTTCAGAACAAGCTTTAGAAATGAGAGAAAGACATCAAAAAGCAATGTAACTCTGGTTCCGCACTTTCTCTCACTTTTGTCTGCGGGCCCACACCTTTTGTTCAAGATATCTGCGTATTTATACGCTCTGTATATAAAGGGGAGGGTGCGTACCCCTGTGAAAGCCAAAAGGTGCAATTTTTATCTTAAAAAACTCACTTTGGGTTAATTCTAGAGGTTTCTAGAAGGATTTGTTACATGGATTGTTCGCTCCAAGTGGTTCATGCATCCCATATGAGGAGGAACTAATCCCTTGTTAAGAGGACCTATCCCTTTGAAGGAGTATTCTATCCCTTTGAAGGAGGACCTGGTAACTGATCTCCATTGCACTATAAATTGAGGCATTGGGTCAGTGGTTGGGGAGGTAAAAAGCTGAACTTTTGAGGGTAAATGCTAGTGAAATCAAGACTTCCTATTTGAGCTTAAGAGGAGAGATCACATACCTTTTTGGCTTCATTAAGGAGTGAGTGAAGCTTGTCAAAGTAGAGGAGACTTCTTGTTGGACCTTAGGAGGAGCTTGTACAGTGTCAAGGCAAAGGTTGTAAGGTTCTTCTCCTTTTGAATTAATACAATCAAGCTCATTTTTCTCAAAAAGTATCTCATGTTATTTGTTTCATGGACTCCTTGACTTTCATGTTAAATATGTTTTATAATACTGGTTATTCAGGTGCTATTTAATCGTTTGCCTTGTTTGTGTTTGAAGGTTTGTGACAAAGGAACTTACTTGGATCAAAGGAGTGAAGGCATCCCCAAACTTGCGTTGGACATGAGGTAGGCCTTAAACACATTTGTTTGCCATTATTTATAAAGCACATTTAGAGAAAGATAGTGTCTGGTTGGTTTGCTTGTCATTAGGTCTTCTTTAGATTCTAGGAAGGTCTATCTTGTCCGCAAGATCGACTCATTCCGCGTGACAATGAGACCTGTGATCCATGGTAGATTTGTGAAAAAATTGTGTATTCCTTTCTCCTTCTTTTAACCATAGTATCCTTGATTTCTATTTCTAGAATATCTCCTCTTTCTTGCATACTCCACATTCTTGTTGATGATGGTCAGCTTGTTCCTTTCTCTCCTTGTTGAAGCCATATGTGATGAGGATTTGGTTAATTTCTTGTAGCTTCCATTCAACTATTTTTTTGGCTTAAAAAATGTTTCCAAACTCATTCTTATTCCAATCTTTAAGCCTGATTTTGATGTATTTCAATCTTTTATGCAGGAAGAACATTTTAGTGCCCTGTATTTCCATATCCTTTATCCACCATTTTTTAATATTGCTGATAAAGTCAGGATGGGTAAGCCAGATATTTTCAAACCTGAAAGGTCTGTTTCTTGGAGTTCCTATAAAGGACACCTTAAGTTGAACAAGCCAGTGATCTGAGCCACCAAAGAGGAGTATCGTAGCTGACAAGTCAGAACCTGTAAGGATAAGGCCCTCCAAGATAATAAATCTTTCCAGTTTTGAGGCTACCTGAGATTCTCCTCCAATTTTATTATTCCAGGTGAAGATACCATTACTTGTCTCTGTATCTACTAGCCTCATGTTGTTTATGAAATTCTGAAATCCTACGGAATCTTTTCCTAGTAATCTGGTTCCACCTTTTTTTTCCGATAGGGACTTGATCATGTTAAAGTCCCCTCCTAGAATCTAGGGGATACCTGAATGCTTGTTTCTTAATTCCTCCAGTGAGGTAAGAAGCCCAAGTTTGTCTTCAGTCTTTTGTGGACCATAAACATTTGTAATCAAATAAACTTCCTTGTCCCCCAAAGGTTGGATGACAACTGATAGATAGTTCTTGGATGCTTCAACATCTAGAATTCCTTGTTTCTGAGGGTTCCAAAGTGTGAGAATTCCTCCTACTGTTTTGTCTACTTTGACTTCTAGATATTCATATTTAATCAGCCATTTGATTTTTATTTCTCTTATTTTTTCTATTGAACATTTTGTTTCCTGAATAAATATCATATCAGGTTTTTCTACTTTCATTCTATTGCTGAGATTTCTTTGTTTCCTTTTGCTTCCTAGACCCCTAATATTCCATGTTCTTCATTAAGAAATATTTGTAAAGGAGTAACTAATTAGGTCTTTCTTCCTACCTGAGCTGATCATGATTTTTCAACATTCAATCAGTAACTCATTATGTTTTGTTCTTCCTCTTTTCCTTCTTGGGTTCTTGGGAGCTTGTCCCCCTATTGCCTCCATAGTTTTAACCCCTTCATTGTCCTGACTATCATAGTTTCTTTTGATCCCTGCACCCTTTGCCTATGTTCTCCAAAGAAAGAGTCGTTGCACTCTCTTAAATTCATCTTGGGGTAGCAAATCCACTCCTTTAGTTGTTCCTTCTTCCAGGAACTTTTCTAGATCAAGATGTTCCCTATCCAGTATGTCCTACAGTTCATGATCCTCTGTACCCACTTCTCTTGGGGTCATTTCTTGGTCCTTATCAAGCTCCATAGTGCTTGGCTAATACTCCCTTTGTTGGATTTTATTAGGTCTATCCTCCATGCTCTCATCCTTTTCCTGCACTATAGTATTGTCCTTAATAACTTGATTCATTCGTTCATCCCCTTCTTCTTCTTCTAGTGTCTTGAACCTACTATAACTAGGCTATTTTTCCTCGTTTCTTTTTTTATTTTTATTTTTTCTCCCTCGTTTTCCTTTTCCCCCATCTTGGCAAAGATTTCAGTCTCTTTACCCGAGGTTACTTTGGTATTGTTCTCCATTTTACTTAAAGGGTGGTCTCTGAGGAGTTTTTCGTGTTCATGGCATTTGCGACATCTGAAGGGTACATGCTCATAGTCCACCACCTATACCCATTCTTCATCATATACTTCTAGGATTATTTCTTCTGGCAAAGCCCCAGAAAAGTCCACTTCCATGCATATTCTGGCAAAGGAGGTATATTTTCCTCGCAGAGTGGCTTCTGAAATTTTTAAGAAATGCCCTAGTTTATTACCTATGGCTTTTAATGATTCCGGCAGCCAGTAGTCTAGAGGTAGAGAATATAGTCTTACCCAAATTGGCACCAAAGTAAATGTTTCTCACTTCGGAAAAAAGTTCATGACCCAAGGCCTCATATAGAGGCGTGCAACCACATAAAAGTAGGATCCTCCTTCAAACACCCTGTCTTTATCCACTAGGTTCATAAACACAACTGTAAAGAAACCCTTGGATCCAAGGTGTATATCTATTTCCCCCTTAGGTTTCCAATGGTTCTTTATCCATGTGTGTAGTACCTTCTCTGTTGGCTAGAACCCCATGAATTTACATATCACCGCATAAGTCGCCATGTGCTCCTTGTCCGCCTGTAGTGATGTATCAGTTAACACCACTTGGGGTGTGATGGCTGCCTTAGGTTTACATGGTCCTATCCTACTATTGTGGTTAGCATTCTAACTGTCTACTCCTATATGCTTCTCTCTTCTGACTTCCTCCCACATTTATCCCTACCTCTATGCTCTGTTGTATTCATATTTTCCTCTCTTTGTACCTCCTATTTCAGCTTCCATGGGCTTCTTGAAGCAGTTTGATACAACTTGACTATAGGAGGGAGTGGAGGTCACCCCTTCTCGCCCCCCCATGGTACCCAAGTCTGAAATCTTGCAGCAAACCCTAGTTTCGTGCATTTCTAGAGCTCTCCTCCCCCCAAGTTTTCACCCCCTTTCTTCGCATGTCTTTGCTTGTTAAGTAAACAAGATTTAATGATTTTATAGCAGAATTCCAGCTTGTGCATGAGAGCATTTTGCACCCTCTTCACAAGTTGTTTCTCCAGATTTGGTCTAGTTGTAGGCTGAGCAACTCCCTCAAGAAATTGTGCAATTTTGGAGGGGAACCAGCCTTCCCTCTAGGAATTGTGCAACTCTGTATGGCAGCCTACTGGGCTCCATAATTGTGCAAATCTGCCTGTCAAGCATCACTAAGAAAATTGTGCAATTCGTCCTAGCAGGAATGCTCAACCTAGAAATTGTGCAATCCTTCTGAGCAGTTAGTATAGCTCCCTCCTAGAAATGCACATTTTTTCCCCTACATGAGCAGGTTGTTACATGTGCCATTGAGTTGATTGGTTCCACCTGAGACTGAGAAAACTCGATTTGCATGATGGGTTATTTTTTCTCAGAATACAAAAAGAAACATGCAAAAATCATCCCTATATTTTAGGGAGCTATTTTTAGCAGCTAGAGGTTACATACAAAGACAATTTTAGAATATTTCCGACAAGTGTCGCTTTCTCCTAGATTTGTGGCATGCGTGTCATGAGCCTCAAACTTATTTATTCGACACTTCAGAGCTCACATATTCACATTGATCTTGGATCTTTGACATCCTACAACACATCTAGGAGTCTTCGACACATCCAACTCAACTATTCACGGGTAAGTCCTCTTAACTTGTCTTTTGTAGCATTTATGTGGCCTTTTGTGTTTTCTCTTATGTGAGTGTTGTTTGCTTGATTTTTTTGAATTGTTGTTGTAGTTTACATGCATACTAGCTTGTACTAGCACCGTTTCAGTTTTCGTTAGCATTTGACTATTGTTGCATGCATGAAACTATTTTCCACGAATGTTCACGATTCGACAACTCACTCCACCCACATGCATGTTGTTCAGTTTTCTCAAATCTTACATTCACCATTTGCATGCATGATCATTCACTCCTACTTATACTCTGTATTGCCATGCAATCACTTTCACATTTTCTTTCAGTTGCCTATCAATGGGTCTTGGTAGCCTTAGCCTGAACTCAGCCTCACCAAGACAACATTGCACAATCTTGAGAGAGAAGGCTCTATCTTCCTCTCAAGAAATGTGCATTTCTTCCCAGTGACTATCCTCTAGTCTTACATTGTGTAATTCTGAGGGACAGTGACTATTGGCCAAAATATTGCGGAATGTAGTCACTGGGCCTGCAACCATTGCCAGTTGAAATTGTGCATTGTGTAATTCCAGCAGCCAACAAGCCAACATGGATTGTGCATTGCACAATTCTAGTAGCCAGCCAACCTCCCCAGACATCCTAGACTACCTTTTTCGAGTTCTGGTAGCCAGTCTCCTAGCCTCCCATGAAAAATTGTGAAATCCTTACGAGTCAATCCCTAGGTATGTTGCATGTCGTTCCTAAGTTTACTTTGGTTTTAGCTAATAGATTTCTTGCCATGCATGTCACTTGTCTCCAAATATAGCAGGTGTTCGTTCGCCTCTTAGCAATTCAGGATCAATGGCCTCTAAGAGAGCAGGATTAAAGGACACTAACAAAAGTGCAATTGGAGCAGAAGTTGAGCGAGTGTCTACAAGTCTCTTGATATATGAAGATACCAAGATGATTGTAGACAAGGACATCAATTTGAAATGGCAAGAGGTGAATGGTGCATTTGTAGGCACATTTTGGGAAGACCTCAAAGACCACCAAGTCTATGTAAACATCCATAAGCCTAGCCTATATTAGATTGCATGTAGATATCCCCTACTCCCATGCGTGGACATGATACATTGGATCGTCTCGCACACTAATCCTAAGATGATGACATTGAGCAGTGCCAGTGGGACGGAGATTACTACCTTCAGGGCATAGGATTATGATGAGATGTATCAGATGTCGAAGCTCGTGATCACCATGGAGACACCCTTTAGCATACCTAGCAGTAATTCCAACTCGAGAAATATCTTGAAGAACTGGGTGAAGGAGCTGGGTAAATTCAGGATGACAACCAACTAGGTCTACAATAAAAAGATATTACGGAAGGCATATCAATACTTGGTCCTCTTTGCATGTCAGCTGTATGGCCAAGAAAGCATGAAAACCTTCCCACAAAGTTGGGTGATCACGTTGCACCAACTGGCTAGAGAAGGCAAAGCATGCAAATGGTCCAAAATGTTGGCTCATCAGCTGAAGGAGCAGATAACAAGGGCTCGAAAGCCACCCAAAGTTATGCAAGAAGGAATCTACATGTCAACCTACATCTTGGATGCAATTTGTGCCCGTTAGGAGCTCCCGGGCTTGAAGTGGACATGGACACCGATAAAGACCTCTGTGAACACTTATTGTAAGATGTTGTCCGAATGTAGTGCCAGAGGAGTTATCACATAGTTGTCTGATCATTTTGTCACCTTGGTTTACAAGATGATATTAAAAAAAGATCCACCCTGCATGTCGAAGATAGTAACGGATGTACTGATTGACATAGCTGATTGGTATGCCTCACTGTCCAGCACCTTCATATGGATGTATAGTGTGGAGAAGCCTCCACAAGTTCTACCGAAGTTTTCCTTGGAAAAACTCATCATGAAGAAAGTATCATATCACATCTTAGTAGGGTTATCATCTAGGCTGCACTAGAAGAATAAGGCACCTTGGCCCAATCTTCCATTGCAAATCGGTTTTTACAAGATACAGACTATGAAGGATGCAGATGTCAAAGCAGAATAGATGAAGAAATATCCATTCGACACCCGAAGTTACAATCTGTATGACTCGCATTTTCTTCTAAAAGACCACTGCATGAGGGTAAAATTTAAATGGACCCACAAGGCATATCATTGGGCAAAGGAAGACCCATGGAGATATTGTTACAACTCCACTAGACTCAATGAACTAGTCTGCCTCGCTGTGGAATGGATAGCGAAGTAGCATCCCGAAGATCACCAGAAGCAACAGTAGAAGAGGTACACATACCGGTGCATGCTGAATGCAAGAGGAAGGTTGTTGATGCCATAAAGGCAGAGAAAAGTTGCAAGTTCAAAGAAAATAAACTCGTGACAAAAGTAGCTTTAGAGATTGAGGCTATGAGGTGATGATGCAACATGAAGATTAGGAAAACGTAGAGAACAGAATAGAGAAGGAGTTGCATGTGTTGAAACCAAATCAAGGAAGAACATGAGCTACATAGATGAGAGAATGAGTTACAGTAGGAATAGGTACAACAAGGGGCGCAACATGCACAAATGGATGAAACTGTGCCTCTACAAGTTATGGATCCATCTCAATAGCTAGCACAGAGCAGACAAGGTGAGCAGTGTTGTTGATCGCATGCAAGGGAATTTAGCAGCATGCATGTCATTGTGCATGCATGTGATCCCACCCATTTGGCACACTAACCAAGGGGAAGAAAAGAAGCAAGTCCATCTAGAGCTGAACATGTATTTTGACAAGTTGACGTACACGGCCACTAGCACGTGCTTGGAGAGAAGTGCAGACACTATGCATCAACATGTTGCTAGTCTGATCGCACCCAAGACGACCATGCACTTGCTATCAGATGAGTTGGATGGAGGAGACATATGAATGTACCCAGATGCAACAGAGGAAAGAGTTCGCTTCAAGAAGATGTCACCATTGAGTGCA
This sequence comes from Pinus taeda, assembly GCA_000404065.3. NCBI lineage: Eukaryota > Viridiplantae > Streptophyta > Pinopsida > Pinales > Pinaceae > Pinus > Pinus taeda. Next base: position 33,596 of record APFE031103331.1, on the reverse strand, counting down.
TGGACACCATCATGGACGACCAAGCTTGGCATCAGTTCACCACCATCGACCATCACAAGGATGTCAAAGAGTTTGTGTCACTGCAAAAGTCCGAGTGTTAGTGATTTTTTGCATGGCTTTCTCAATCCATTTTGTCTCACATCGGTACATGTGCAGATTGTATGTAACATCTTGTTAAGTGGAGGTTCAAGTGTCAATAGTTGGATGTAACAGTCATAGAGTAGATGAAGAGTCATGAGGGTAGATGAACTATCACAAAGGGGAATGTCAAGGGCCACCCCACCTTTTGCTATAAATAGTCCCTCATAACTCATTGTAGAGGCTTTTGGTCAGCCAAGCTTCTGATAGGACTATCTTAGAGAGCTTGGACAATATTGTAATGAGCCTTGGCTTCTACACTACAGAGAGCTAGTATATCTCTTTGGAAGAGTAGGCGATTATGGCTATAACGTTCCGCTGTCAGAACTAGTGGTTGGACATGAATGTATTGTATCACTGGAACTTACACTTCTTAATATAACAGAGCCAACACATTTCATGCATATGTTGTATTGTATTTTAGCTATCTTGAGTACTCATAATGATATATGTATCTATTTTCTTACGCATGCATGTATAGCTACTTTTGTATACGTGTGTATGAATCTTTTTTAAATGTGTTGTTGGTTTAACCATCACTTTGGATTGCTAGCTTACTTGCCTTCCAAGATGCGATGCATCTTTGCTCGTGTGTTCCCTTCTTAACTTTGTGCTAGGACAAGTTTCCAAGGGGTGCACTCACCTCACCCTCCGTGTGTTAGAACCACTCATGCACCTTCCTTAACTTACTGCATATTTCACACCCTTTCTACCAACAGGGACATCTTGCCTCTGTGTGGAACTGTGGTCAAGGAATTACTGTATGACCCACTATTGGGCCTCCTACACCAAACAGTCTGAGGTCTAATTGTGACTTCTTACAGGGGAGATGCCCTGACATGTTGGCAAGTCCAACACCGTCAACATTTCTGGTGCTTGAAGGAGGGCTAGATGACAAGTTGTGTCCTCTCATCCTGTTTTGAACCCTTGCATATCTATGATGGAGTCTTGCACTCTTAAACGTCCATGATGTTTTTCACATGCTGAACTTGTTACCATCTTGAGGGAGTTTTCTTTGTCCCTTCCCTACATACATGTATGATGGTGAAGGAAAAATGGCTTGGCCTGAGTCCTTACATGACTTCCTTGCCATGCTTCACGAGGAATATTGATGTTCTGACAAACGTGCTAGTTTGTTGCTTGCATACACACTTCACGAATCCCCACGTTGGTGGCTATGTAGCCTATTGGTTGACAACATGAACTCACTTTAGCACTTTTGTGATCTCATTGAAGATACTTTCTATAATTTTGATCCAGAATATCTTGACCAAAAACTGTTACAACAACGAAAGGCTCCTCACGAATTGCCTATGGATTTTTGGTAGCACTTCCATGATTTGCAGCTTCAAGCTCTAAAAAGTCAGATGAAATTTCCTTATGTTTGGGATATATTCGAGTACTATCTTAACAAATCAGTCCATCCCAAGAATAAGTTTGAGCCCAAGCCTCACTCAACATACTTCAATGATGGAGCTGCGTAGTCATAGACAAACACGATCACTATCATAAGTGGTTGTCGACCATTCCCTCATCAAATAGCTCCACCAGTGGAGAGTGATTTGGGAGAACATGCACATACATATTTTCAGCTGTCACATCCACCCAACATCACTTCACTTAATTTTCCCATAGATTTGGTTGCGAGTCCATCGAGTTGTCATATGCATTTTGTACCACAACCTACGTCTTCATACTCAGATGATCCTCCAGATGATATTGTCTTGTGTTCTTCCATTCTAGACTCTACACTTGTTGTGAACGAGGATCAAGACATAGACGGAGTTAGTTTTTCACAACCAACATGCGTTGTCATTCATGAAGGGTATGACTGGGAGCTTGAGCCTCAACACTCAGCAAAGGATGACTCCCTTCTGTCGAAGCCTCCTTTTTTCTTTCTTGACATCTTTAGGGAACCTTCCATGCATGATTTCACATGTGTATCTTCATTGTTAATCACTTGCAAGACACCCCGGATGTTAGTCCATCATCCGACAATGAAGAGGATAAATTATTCATTGAAAATGTACTTGACCTTTCATCTGCGTTTTCTGGAAACACAGAGGATGAACTTGTTTGCTTCTCATCTACCCCTCTGTTTGATTTATTAGATCACGAGGACACTGATGAAATCATTGATTTTTCTGATCGTAACTATCCTGATCCATTTACTCCCATTTTCGATCATGATAATGATTCTATCACAATTGATTTTTTGAAGCCACCTGTTTATGATGATCTATTTGATGACGAAGTCGAAAAACCCTAGATTATAGAGGAACTTCAGCCTAAGTTGATGGTTATGTTAGGCCATTGCTCTCCTGAGGTTGGTTTCGCTGCCTATAGTTTAGTCTCATATTTGTTAATGGCTCCAACCAGAATCTTTCTCTTGGGGCTCACCTTGTCATATGGCCCTCTTTCTAGTGCCAATTTGTTGATGGGCCAAAATGTATCGCCAACAACTAAGGGGTCTCCCTAGTGTGAAGTCCCAATTAGACCTCACACTGTTTAGGATAGGAGCCCCATCCGCTATGTGGTCCCGGCTACCACTATGAATATTTTCTACTCTTGGTTATCAAATGAGAAGATGCGAGAGTGGGGTAAGAATGAAGTGCTCGGGCAGCAAAACAAAATTAGCCCAAGATTGACAAATTACAGAAAGAGGTGCAAACAAGTCACAACAACGATAAGAAGAGATAAATGATGAGAGGGATTAGTGAGCTAAAACCCCATCAGACATAATAATAGAAACATGTCAGAGATCAATGGAAAAATAGTTCACAATAGGCTACCAGCATGGCAAGGAACAAGTAAACACAGATTCGAAAGCGAAACATACATGCAACCACTATGTATTAGTACATAACATCTCGCATATATGAAAGCACACATAGAAATATGGTGAGGTAGCAGACAGCTAATACCACCACCATGAGTAAGCATGGGAATCAATGCAAAAGGTAAAAGAAAACATCTTATTAATATCGTTGCAACTTCAAATACATATCATGCAAGTGGTCAATACACAATAGTGGAACATGGACTATTCATACTGTCGTTGAGTGCCACAACCCTAAACCCACAACAAATCCACTCTACTAGCTACCAAGTCTTGAGTGACCTTATCTCTCAAGCATAAATCAACTATCTATCTCTGCCTCAACTCAAGTGATAAAAGTCCTATTCAATGAGGCATGAGGGGAAATTTATAGAGATGAGGTGACTATTCACTTACCATGACCCTTTACCTCCCCTCATGACTCTTGAACTTCCTTTCATGAGTCTTGAGCTCACTCAATGACTGTTACATTCCTAATTCATCACAGCATGATTTTTGGGATTATGATGAGCAACATTCACACGGTCTTAGAAATCAGACACAAGGAGAGTATTGAGGGTTATTGGGAAACCCTAGGATGTTCATTATCAATATGTTTTCTGATCACGAGACAAGCCTATTTGACTGTTATTGCGCCTCACATACATATGTCCACCTTCTGATGCTTTTCCCTTTGGTGTGTTATGGTCACGACCCTTTGGAACAAGTCACTATCAGTCTTCCTTTTGAAACATGCTCCATAATCCTCATAAGCTTGAATCATCTTCCAATTGGTAGTGATTCTGTTTGTGTCAGACGTTCATGCCCCATCATCCTACAAGAACATAATTGTTAGTTAAAACTCAAGATAAAAAGATGGCGATAAGACAAGCAGTGATTACTACATAAAATAAAATGAATTAGTGAATGATAAATTTGAGGTGAAAGAAAGAGTTTGTTTTCATGAGTGTTGGTGATGGGTTGTTCATCATCATTTGATTTCATCCTTTTAGCAAGGGTGTTTCCTGCTTTATTAGCTTCTCAACGCATACTCATGTATTTCAATTGAAACCATTCAAGACCCATTTGGGAAGCATGACCTTGACAAACCTTATTTTGTGTTTGCTAATCATAGTTTCCCTTTACATGAAAAAACGAACTTTGAGTAGGTGGCACAGTTGCATAGCGGTGTGGGTCGCATGAAGCTATGGATTCCTTAATTACAGTCCTGCGACTAGTTGTATTCAACGACTATGACTTATGAAGTCGCATAGTCACACCACTGGTAAGTAGCATCTCTGTCTATCTTCACTGAGGAACAAAATGCGTCCTCGTGGCCTATGTGGGTATGCGACTTACTGAAGGTCGCATAGTCGCATTGCTGGTAAGTAGCATCTCTGGCTGTAATAATGTAAACTTTGAAACAGGAACTATAAACTCAAAACAGGAACTCTGGCCCAAAAACCTCGAAAAAACATGAAAACAGTGCTAAAAATGAAAAGTGTGTATACTAGAATGATGGTTTTTCTTTTAGGGTCAATTTTGAACATGTTTTAAAAATGGCAGTGAAAACGATTTATTTTGTGGAAAAAATGTGCAAAAAACACCCTGAAAATGAAAAGTGTTGATACTAGAATGATGACTTTTTTTAAGGGTCAATTTTCAACATTTTTTAAAAAGGCCAGTAAAACCGAATTGAAAATTTAAAATTTAAAAGTTCGATTTAATTTTTTTTAGATTGTTAAAAAAAAAAAAATTATTTTAAAAACAAAAAAAATCACAGTACCCTATAAAATATACATATAATTTTGATTCAAAATTAAATTATTTATTATTTTATTATTATAACACTCATAATATTCATTAAAATACTTTAAAAATATTGACATTATGTATTTTTTTTAAATGAATTTTAGTTTATATCAATACATTTTTTTTTATAATATATATATCATACCCCTAATATATATTATATTATATCATTTACCTCTTAACCAGTTTAAGTATTTTAATGAAATTAATTATAAAAAATTGATATTATTAATAAAATATAAAACACCTATAATAATATTAAAGTGTAGATTATCTTAATATCAACAATATTAATTAGTCATAGTTTCTTATTTTTATGAATTGACATTAACAATAAAAGTGTTTTCATTAGTTGTTTATTTGATAATTGTTCTTATTATTTTTTAATTTAATAATATATTTATTAAATGAACCTACTATATTATAAAATTACTATGAATTTATCTAATAATTTATATATTAAAATTCAATTATAAATTAATTTTATTTGAATATGTTATACTTTAAAATTATATAAAATAATTACATTCAAATCTTTCATTCCATTTTTTTTAATTTCATGCATGTGTAATCGAGATATTTATATGCATAGAATAATAAACTTTCATGGAAATTGTCGTTTAATCATTGTACTAGGATCTCTATATTTAATTATTCATCGAGATTGTTGTTTAATTATTGTACTAGGATTTCTATATTTAAAGTTTTATCCATAATTTTCTTTATTAGACTAACAAAACTTCATCAAAACAACTGTTTAATCATTGTACTAGGATCTCAATATCTAAAGCGGTTTAATCAATGTACTACCATCTCAGTATCTAAAGGTTTTCCATTGTTAGAACATTTAATAAACATCCTTTGCAATAAACAAAATATGCCTAGATACGATAAAGGAAGAGTAAGCTTGAAGGCTTAGCTTTGTTATGTTTATCATATTTACAACGAAGTCATTTAAGAGATAAATGAATTTTAGTCTATTCATTCACTATTAGAGTAATCACCAGAGTCATCCAAGTTGTTCTTCACCAATCGAGTAATCACCAGAGTCATCCAAATTGTTTTCATTGGAATCATCCAAGTTGTTCTTCACCAATCGAGTAATCACCAGAGTCATCCAGATTGTTTTCATTAGAATCATCCAAGTTGTTCTTGGGCAATTTCTCAAAACAATGCTCACACTAGATTCCAATATCTTTGATAGATATCATATACAATAATTTGAGTTCTGATAGATAAAAATTACAATAATTTTAGTTCTTACCACAACATGAATATGGATTTGTTATCTTGCTATCTATGCCTTCATAATAACTTTGAAATGTTTTTAGAGAGAAAATAAATTCAAAGAACAAATAGTTTGACCAGATAATCTTTTATCAATTACATGATATAAAAGTCCTAACTATCTAAAAGCTGTTTCGAATTTCAGTCTAGTTGCTTTGTTATTCTAAAAGGCTTGGAGTCTTCTTTGATTTAGATTAAAAAATGATAATACTAACTCTGCGTTTTCAGATTATGACAAATCTAGATGCACTTACTCCTAGCTACCCTATCACCCAACATAAACTTGCAAGCTTTTTAGGAGAAAAGTTTTGGCTTTGTTATGTTGCAATTATTTTATTTTAAAATAAAAATTGATATTAAAAAAAACTAATATTTTATTAAAAAATACATTTAATTTTTTCAAACAAATAATATTTTTTATTTTTTATTTTTTTTAAAATTTTTACACACACAACATATTGCGTCATAAAGAACAAAAGTGTGTTAGGATTTATTTTCCTTCTTAGAACAATGATCTAAAAGAACTTTGTCCTTCCATATGTTTGAACACTGGAGGTGTGATTCATTTCTACTCAAATATTACAAGTGTTTTATAATATAAATAACAATAATATACTTAATAATACAGATAAATTTATAAAAACCCAAACATAAAATTAAATAATAAAAAAATGAATTTGGTGGATAGGTTTCATATAGATATATGACAATCAACTACCCTGTATTTAGAATCTTAAGATTTATATGCGCACACTCATTTAACCTAAATATTGGCCAGCTAGGCATATAGCCCACAACATGAATATATTATTAATAATATCTACGTGGCGCTTCAAACCTTTGTCATGCCTTATAAAAAATTAGCAGGACGAGTGTGTCGCGCCTCTCGATGGGACATTACAGGTATGTCGCTCTACTTATGTCATGTCCTCTGCTGCAAGCTTGAGGTTTCTCCTAAACACATGGTCCCCAATGTTCCCACATGAATGTGGTATCCATATTATGCACGTGGCCCTTCATACTTTTGTCCTGCCTTACAAAAATGTTGCCCTACTGTGTTGTACCGGAGTAAAAAAATCACCAATAAAACGATTAATCACTTTCAAGCATGGTTTCCTTTTCTAGTTACTAAGTTTTCAGGACTTGAAAAACATAATTTTTCTAATTTCACATGTTTTTTTCTTTCTGGTTATCTTTCTATTTTTTTATCTATTTTTGTTCGGAAGGTTGACTAATCTGAGCTATAAAATTTGCATTAATATAATCTATTTGATTAACTTATTAACTTCGTGTTAAGAAGGCTTGCTATATTAACTTCGTGTTAAGAAGGCTGGCTATGCTATTGAATTAAGTAGTTAGCTAAATTAATCTATTATGCTACCAATTTTGGATTGAATTTAAGTAAATTGTTCAATTAGCGAATTTCCTCAATATGGGTGAATTTAGTAACTATGGTTTTCTTCCTTGAATTTGGTAATTTTTGTCTTCAAAAAATCAGAATTCTGGAGTGTGGAAATAGTTTTTTTTTAATGGTGGAAATGGATTCAACACCATCAAGAACTATTGGGCACCCAAAATCTTTAAGTTTGACAGACGTAACCTAGAGTTTTGAAAATTTCTGCCAGATTTTTGCTATAATTTTGCAAAAATTTCCTTTGTTAAATTGTTTAGAGATTTTTCTTTGGAATCTATTGATTTTTATGAACAAAGTGGTGAAGAAAATCTTATCACTATACAAAGTTAAATAAGAGCTAGACAGATAAAACTAACCAGCAAAGACAAAAAAGAAAATAACCCCTTCTCAAATAGTTAATTAAAAGAAAAAAAATATAGCTTTTCCTAAATAATTTAATAGAAATAGACATCAAGTCAAAAGAAAATAATAATTAAAATATTAAAATATTAATAAATAAAAGACATAATTAATATATTAAATAAATGAAAAAAACATAATTAATAATAATATGAATTATAGTATTAGTATCAAAAGAAAGGAACATAATTAATTGGGGAATTAATATTAAAAATCACTATACAAATTTAGAAAAAAGAGTGGGAATTCATTTTAGACTAATTTTTTTAGTAATCATGGAACTGGATTCAGAGTAGAAAATTATTCATTTCTAAATTTATTTCATGCATCAATTTCTCTTAATTTCGTTTTTGTTTCAGAGTTATCTGTCTAATTAATTTTTTTTGTTTTAGAGTTCTGTCTAATTAATTTCTTCCTATCATTTATATAATTGATTTCTTTTATAAGAAATTTTAATATTAATTCTCACTATTAATTATGCTTATTTCTTTTATTACTATACCGTTATTAATAATTGCCTACTTATTAGGTTGATCTTTTTAACTAATTTAAACCATTTGTTATTATTCTTATTTATTGTTTTAATTACTTTTTTAACTTTCACTTGATTTTTATGTGTTATTTCTATTAATTTTTTTGTCTACCCATTATATTTTTGACTTTTATTTAATTAATTATCTAAAGATTATTCAGTTCTTTGACTTTACTCTGAGCTTTATCCATCCTCTAGGATTTAATGTTGTAACTTCATCACATTTCTTCAATCACTTTGTACTGATAATGGATTACAATGGTTGAGTTAGCCATTTGATCAGAAACGCGTCTATAGAAACTGCGAACTCAATATTCGTCCGTCCCGGTATTTAAAAACTGTACAATGCCATGACGTCACATGTTTCTATAGCTGTTCTTCAAGATGACCTACACACTCTCAGTTCAATAAAATCTTTTCTTCACTGGTTCAAGTTCAGGGTCATCACACCTTTGCAAAAGCTTCAAGCTATCTATATCTATATTGGAAATTAACTATGAATGAAAAATATCATTCATTATTGACAAATGATACATAAAATATTGTTCAAAATATGAATTCAAAATTTATGTAATAAAAAAGAAAATATTGAAATATTTATGCAATTAAAATATTTTTTAACAATTAAAAATATTATTTTAAAAAATATTAAAATTTTGAATTTAATTTATTTAATAATAAAATTTAAATATGCTCAATTTTTTAATAAATTCTAAATCTATTTATATTTAAAAAAATAATATTTTAAACAAAAAATTACAATCTATTTAAAAAATTATATACCAAATTCAATAAAAATAACCATTTTATTTATAAATTAAACTTACTATTAATTCATTCAAATAAAAACAATTTAAAACATATAATAAATGATAACCCATACCGAAAAAAACAAACATATAATAAAACAAACCAACAATGTGATAGAAAGTTTGCAAATTACATAGCATGGAAAGCTGAGGTGACTCATTAGTACAATTTTATGATCTTTTAGATTTTTAGTCGCAGTATAGTTTAATGATCTTTTTACATTTTTTCCTTAATGTTGATTATTTTTTTTTGTCTTTTTCTCTCGTATTTTAACTAAAATATTTTAGAAATTCTAGAAATAAGTTAATTATTATTTGATTTGGCGGTTGTATATAGATTTTGTGAATTGCAATAGCTAAAGTGTTTTCATTATTTACTTGATATTTTGATTAAATTAAAAACATATTTTTTATTTAAATAAATAAAAATTTTAATTTATAACAAAATTAAAAAATTAATATAAAAAAAACAATGTTTAGTTATATAGTTTGGATTTACCAAAAAAAACTAGAATGTGATTCTATTCGTATTTTTATCATATTAGTTTATTAAAATTATTGAGATGAGTTATAATAGGTTGTTAGATTTAATATCTTTATCTAATTGGGTGTATTGGAGAATCTAGTGTGAATTAATTTTTTATTTATTCTTTTTCAAAAGGATATTAATAGATATAAAATATAAATATTATTTTTTATATATAAATAAAAATGTATTTTTAATTATTTTAATTTTCCTTAATTTAAAAGAAAATTATATTATTATTCTTTAATATTTGGTAAATGGTGACGTTATATTATGGTCATGTCCAAAGAACAAGACCCAAAATAAAAACATGGAATTGAATCACTAAATTAACATTCAAAGTGTTTTAACAAGCCACATGGAAAAAAAAGAAATATATTATTATTTATTTATTAAATTTAAATATTCTTCTTCTATATAGTTTCATATTTTCATTAATGATTTTCGGGTGATTTTTATTATTCAAAGAGTCCATTTTACTATGAGAGCTCCCTTCAACCCAAACATTTTTGTACATAACATTTTTAGAATTTATTTAGGAGATTTTATAAGATAAATATACTTGTTATTTTTAAGGGAGAAGCATTATGCCAATTTATTATACATATTATCAAAATAAAACATATCCATTCTGAAGATGAAAGAAAAGATTGCATGTTAAGATTGCATGTTAGCTAGTATTATAGTGCTATGAAATGGACTAAAAGGTAGTAATCAAACAAGGTGGTTTTAAACATGAACCATTGGCCATTTGAAGCTTCCTACATAAGAGGGTAATATAGACCCACAACTTGCTGATAAAATGAGATTATATCAAGATAAACTTAATCATTATGCTTAATCAATTGGGTTACGTGTTCATCAATTAGTTAGTGGAGATAGGGAGATGAAGAGGAATTTCTATGATTAGTTTGCAAATAATGAGAAATTGATGATGATGTGCATGTAAAAATACATTGTCTTAAGTATGAACAATATAAAAAAAGCATTAAATTCTATATGAAGGTTTAAGGAGGTGACATAGCTTATTGAGTTTGTAAACAAAAATAGGTTGTTATTTTAATTATGTTGGAGAACAACACCAAAAAATGGGTATATAGCATGTATGCAACTATAATTTTTTGTTTTATAAATCTTACATGTTTTTTTATTGATGGTATTTCATAGTAGTTATGATAAGAATTTGGTTAGAAATATTATGCCATGATCAACTTAATGATTATTTCTACAAAATAATAATACCTCTAATAGAAAACCTACATGTATAATAATCACTCAATCAACTTAACTTGGGTTATGTTCTCAACACTGAGTAGTGGAGATAGGGAAGTGAAGAAGAATCTCTATGATTACTTTGTAAATATTGAGAAATTGAGGATGATGTGCATGTGAAGATACAATGTCTTAGGTAGGAAAAATACTTAAAAAAGACACTAAATTCAACACGAATATTTATGGAGGTGACATAACTTATTGAGTTTAACAAAAATAGGTTGTTATATTAAGGATGTTGTAGAACACCACCAAAAAATGAGTATATAGTATGAATGCAAATGTAAATCTTTTGTATTTTTTGTCCCATAGATCTTACATGATCTTTCATGGATGTAAACCAAAAATTTATATTTTATTGTAATAAAATTTAGCAAGAGATGCAAAAGAAAAATAAGCATTAAGGAATAAGGCAATGCAATGCATTGAAGCTATATTATTAATATATTACATGTAAACTTTGACATTCAAATTAAGGAGAATTTGAGGTCTAATATGAAATATGGAAGGAAAATAATAAAATAAGAGATGGATTTTCAAAAGAATGTTATGGAAAAATTTCCAACCTGACTTGTTTGAAGCATGTTTTAAGCGCAATCAGGAACACTAAATCCTTCATATCATATATCTAACATTACAGTGAAATAAGGTCTGAAATTTCTATCACAAGTACATTGAAATCTCTTCCCTTTTTTTTTCCATATTTCATAGACTAAAACATTAGAAATATAGTTATAACGAAAATACCAAGATTACATGTTTGAAGTAGATTTTATGAGGATTCAGGAAGCCAACTTCCTTAGACCATATCTCGAAAAACATAGTGAATTTAGGTATAAATTTTTAATCATAGGTACATAAAGATGTTCTATCTCTATCTTCCAAGTTATATGTTCTAAAAAATCCCATAACAAAAGTTATGGCGAAAATTCCACGCTGACATATTTTATTAACATTCAAGAAGGCTAACCTCCTTAGCCCATATATTTGAAATTATAGCAAAAAAATGTATTAAATTTCAACCATAGGTACCTAAATATGTTTTATCTGTATCCTCCAAGTTTCACATTCTAAAAAATCCTAAAAGAAAATTTATAGCGAAAGTTCCAAGATGATTCGTTCAACCCATAAATCACATTTTTTCCTGCACCTTTAGACTCCAAAAATCACCCCAAAAAAATATTCCTTGGTTCCTCTTATGACTTTTAGTCTCTTCTTGCTTGGATTATCTTAAAATTCTCTCATATGCCCTTTAGTTATAGTGTTTGTATGTTCATTTATGGGGCTAACTTGTAAAATTGGTTGGGTAAGCTTGCTTGTACATTAGTTGGCTCATCGTGACAAAATATTTCATATCTCCTCATTCCTATGGGAGTTCCATATACTATTGGAAAGGAATTGAAATTAACTTTCCAACCATATATCATATGTTCCCATTTAAGCTAGATAATTGGAATAAAAATTCCTTCAAATATAGTGCATCCAATTGGGGTATCAAAAGTCCAAAGAACAACATTTCCAACAATCTTCATTTTCCATCTTTATCTTGGACATAAGTAGTTTCCCCTTATCTTTGACATAAATGACAATGATATTTCCAACGATAACATATTTTTGTTTTGACACCTAATTTCTTACATTTAAATTCCTCTAATCTCTTTGTTGCATGCTATAAAATTACTCAAATGTTAACATGTTGGTCGTCATAAATACAAGTGAGTGGATATTTAATTCTAACCAATTGGGAAACTGATGACAAAATCATACACATATACTAAATGCCATGTGTAATGTATATTTATAAGTATATTAATATCGTATTGATATATGAAACAATAGGTTTTTTTTATAGTTTTATTACACTTTCATTATCAATCTCGAGTGGAGTTCAATTTATTGATAGAAAACCAAAATTTATAAGCACCTATTGTAATAATGTTATTTTACAAGATACAAAATCTATTATAGAATATATTTTTCTTCGGTTATGACACTGACACCCTCAAGAGAAAATCTATTTGCATAAAAGGCATATACTTTGTCCATTTATGTTAGGTTCTTATCATCTAGTAGTGGAAATAGGATGATAGAAAAATATAAACAAGAAGAGTTTATATCTTACTGTGGAAACAATAAGAAATTATGGATGATGTGCATGTAATGATACATTATTATATCCTTTAATAAGTAGGATAATAACACTCAATTTAGCCTGAAGTTTTGGGTCATGAACATAACTTGTCAAGTTTCCAACAAAAAAAATGTGCTTTTATATAATGGATATTTTGCAAGTATATTGCAAGTAGAGGCATTGTTGAGATAAAGGACATCACAGCTATAGGTTCAAAATTTGTAATTATTTTCCCCATGAATCATAAATATTATTTCATGGATGTAGATAATTTTTTTGGGTATGTGTTATATTCCTTGCATGACTACCAGCACACATCATAAATCCTATCGACTATAGTGGGGGTGTCAAATGGGGGAAAGTCCCCCCTTGTGGAGGGGTTTTCGAGAAATGTCCTCAAAATATTTTTTGGGAGGTATAATTCTATGTATATTTGTGGAGGTTCCATCACATGGTTTTCACTATTAGTGGTTTTGTGGTGAGTGTTAGTTTAGCCCATGGTTTTGTAATTCTAGTTAATGAATTATAACTTTATTATAATCTAGGGTAAATATTTGGTGGTTATGGATTCCAATGATATATATATATATATATAATATATATATATATATAATTATATATATATATATAGAATATACACAACCACATAAAGATAATATATAAAAAAAAAAATATTTCTAGTTTTCTTGGGTTGGGTTTCCAAGGAAAAATTTCTATGTTAGTGTGTCTGTGTGTGTGTGTTCTATTGTAGCGGCTACAACCACCCTCCAAAATTTTTCCTTAGTTTCGTTTTGGCGCCTCCCTACCAGCCATCCTTAGGAGCATGTCTTTCCTTGTCCTTTTTTTGCTGAAGCAAGAGTCAGTCCTTCTATTCAATTGTAAAATTACATAAATTACAACAATCCCAAAGGAGATGTGGGCCATAGAGTTAATTAGCCACACAAAGCCTTGGGCACCAAGCCAAAGGCTCAAAATTTGGGCCAAGGGCCCTCAAAACATAACTACGAGACCTTCAAAATACAATTATTCGCCGAGACCATTTGATTTGCCTGTAGAGATCTAATGGATGAGGCTCTATATCAGAACGAAAACATGTAAACTCTTTAATTCTTGAGTTGGACCTGATGAGGAAATAGAGAACTTAATAAAAATATTTTGGGTCCACCTGGGGGGATATCCCTTGAGCATGTAGTCTGTCCAAAATCCATCGATCCCAACCTTGATGTGAAACAAGCATGGAAGATAACACCGCACCTAGACCCAAAGTCAAATAAAGCCATCATTGAAGTTAATTTTGGGTCCAACAGGCATGGTAACCTCCTTGCAAGTTGCCATGCGAAATCCCTAGGGTTGCTTCAAATCTACCTAACTGCTAGCATGTTAAACAATCATCTGACAAAGCTAATTCAAATGTGATCTTCCTTAGAGAATTTAGTTTTCATGAAAAGACTTGTCATTTAAATTGACTCCCGCCTGATAACTTTGGGGATGAAGAGTTCTGGGTACAAATTCTCACCCTAAGACCAGATATCCATGCATTGCTTCACTATAAAAGATCAAAATTCCCTTGTATCATTTAGTCAACATCCTTCTTGTTTCCCATGCTTTGATAGAGCTCCCTGTCATCGCTCGCTTGTCTTAGACACTCTTCCCTCAATCTTCCTTGGGGGGTCTCTATCCAAGCATAAATTTTATTGCTCTTAGCATAGAGCACGCCTTCATTAGCTAATATGTCTGCTACTTTGTTAGTTGTTTCATGCACATGAGTAAAACTAAGGGTTCTCATGTTCTGTAGGTGGGATTGAATCCATTGATACATATGCTGAAGCCGCCAATGTCTTGATACTTTATCTGGAGCAGAGCCATAGCAAATTTTCTTGACCGAATTAATAATCAATTCAGAATGAGCTTCAATTATGGTATTATGGAGATTTGAGTCCCTCAAGATTTCTAGACATTGCTCAAGGGCCATAAGCTCTACCATATTGTTAGTGGCTTTTCCCAAATGGCTATAAAATATGGTTTTCATGAAACGCTTTTCATCTCTTATTACTCCTCCATACCCTGCCATACTCGGGTTTCCTTTTGAGCCCCCATCAATATTGCATTTTGAAAATCCCTGGGGGGGGGGGGTTGCCAGAAATCCTTATCAATAATTATATGACTTACATTCATGTTTTTTCCATCTGGGACAAGCCCCTGAAGACCCAAATGTAGTAGTATGTGCACATCTGTATCTTTAGGTTGGTCCTTAGGGGGTTTTTTAATGAGGGTCCCTACTGTCTCATTGAGCAGTCTTAAAATTTGAGCCATGATGTTTTTGGGGAGAACCTTTCCCGTTCTTGAATATTCTGTTGTTGCTTTTTTTCCAGACATCCCAAATTAGAAAGCTTGGAACTAAAGCCCAAGCCTTGTTGATTATTTCATTGTCAAAGAAATTTTTCCTCCACTTCTTCAAAGTACTGGTAATGCTACCCATGTCCCTGTCTGTTTGTCTGAATATTGATGCTACCCAGTGCCACAAGGTGGAAGTGAATGGGCAGAGGTTGAGTAGGTGATCCATAGTTTCTTCTTGTAATTCACATAGCTGGCATCTAGATGGACCGGATACCCCTCTTTTCCTAAGGTTTTCCCAGTTCATAAATTTTTTATGTTGCACTAACCACGTGGACAATTTGATTTTCATCCAGCTTTGGTTCTACCATAGGTCCTTCCATACCCCATTAGGGTTTGGATAGTCAAGTCCAAAGGATATGTGCTTGGGCTCTTTGAGGTTAAGGTTACCTTCATTGTTATTGCCCCATCTCAGCTGGTCTGAATCTGCTGATGTCAGAATCTTTCTCTATTCCAAAATGGTTGGTAAAGTTTTTGCCTATGCCTTCAACGGGAAGTCATCACTGCATACTAGGTTCTTCCATATTCTCCATTTTCCCTCTCTTCGTACCTGATCCCAAAAGTCATTTACCCTATATAACCCTTTGTTGTCAGTATCGTTCTTGAGATTGGCAAATTATTCTCTTAATAGTTTAGGTTCCTGTTGCCAGTTATCTTCCCAAAACCAAGCAAGGTTTCCATCTCTTATTTCCCAGAAACTATGTTTTTGAACAATGGCTATATTCTCCCAAGCTTTGTTCCAAATGTGGGAGTCGTTGATGAGTCCAGAAATTTTGATGTGATCCCTTTCTTGCCAATTGTTTTCATATTTCTATTTCCAAATTTTGGCCCAAGGTGAAGCCGAATCTTTTAGCCATCTCCACCAAAGTTTTGCCCCCAAAACTTTGTTAAGTATTTCAAGGTCATTAAGTCCCAAACCTCCTTGTGTCTTAGGTCTATAGATATTTTCCCAGGCTACCAAAGCCCATTTCCTTTTCTCTTCCACTTTGACCCAAAGAAAATATCTTTGGATATTTCTACATTGTTGCATAACTCCTTTAGGAGTTGGAAGGGCTGAAAACATAAAGATGGGGACAGTTTGAAGGACCGCTTTTGTGAGTACTAGTCGTCCTACTAAATTCAAAGACATGTGAGTCCATTTCCAAATTTTGTCTTGGAGTTTATTGTTCACAGGTTACCAAACTCTCTTGCTCAGAGGTCTGTCTATTAGAGGTACTCCCAAATATTTGGAGTGTATCATATGTATTTGAAAGCCTAGAATTCTAGATATATGTCTTTGAATAGCAATGTCTGTTGATATATGAAGATACCAAGATAATTGTAGACAAGGACATCAAGCTGAAATGGCAATGGGTGAATGATGCATTTGTAGGCACATTTTGGGAAGACCTCAAAGACCACCAAGTCTATGTGAACATCCACAAGTTCAACCTATATTAGATTGCATGTAGATATCCCCTACTCCCATGCGTGGATATGATACATTGGATCGTCTCACACACTAATCCTAAGACGATGACATTGAGCAGTGTCAGCGGGATGAAGATTACTACCTTCAGGGCACAGGATTATGATGAGATGTATAATATTTCTAAGACCGTGATCACCATGGAGACACCCTTTAGCATACCTAGCAGTAATGCCAACTCCAGAAATATCTTGAAGAACTGGGTGAAGGAGTTGGCTAAATTCAGGATGACAGCCAACTAGGTCTACAATACAAAGATATTACGGAAGGCATATCAATACTTGGTCCTCTTTGCATGTCAGTTGTATGGCCAAGAAAGCATGAAAACCTTCCCACAAAGTTGGGCGATCACGTTGCACGAATTGTCTAGAGAAGGCAAAGCATGCAAATGGTCCAAAATGTTGGCTCATCAGCTGAAGGAGCAGATAACAAGGGCTCGAAAGCCACCCAAAGTTATGCAAGAAGGAATCTACATGTCCACCTACATCTTGGATGCAATTTGTGCCTGTTAGGAGCTCCCGTGCTTGAAGTGGACATGGACACCGATAAAGACCTCTGTGAACACTTATTGTAAGATGTTGTTTTGAATGCAGTGCCAGAGGAGTTATCACATAGTTGTCTGATCATTTTGTCACCTTGGTTTACAAGATGATATTCAAAAGAGATCCACCCTGCATGTCGAAGATAGTAACGGAGGCACTGATTGACATAGTTGATTGGTATGCCTCACTGTGCAACACCTTCATATGGATGTACAGTGTGGAGAAGCCTCCGCATGTTCTACCGAAGTTTTCCTTGGAAAAACTCATCATGAAGAAAGTATCATATCACATCTTAGTAGGGTTATCAACTAGGCTGCACCAAAAGAATAAGGCACCTTGGCCCACTCTTCCATTGCAAATAAGTTTTTACAGGATACAAACTTTGAAGGATGCAGATGTCAAAACAGAACAGATGAATAAATATCCATTCGACACCCGAAGTTACAATCTATATGACTCGCATTTTCTTCTAAAAGACCACTGCATGAGGGTACAATTTAAATGGACCCACAGGGCATATCATTGGGCAGAGGAAGATCCATGGAGATATTGTTACAACTCCACTAGACTCAATGAACTAGTCTGCCTCGCTGTGGAATGGATAGCGAAGTAGCATCCTGGAGAGCACTAGAAGCAACAATAGAAGAGGTAAACATACCGGTGCATGCCGAATGCAAGAGGAAGGTTGTTGATGCCATAAAGGTAGAGAAAAGTTACAAGTTCAAAGAAAATAAACTCATGACAAAAGTAACTTTAGAGATTGAGGCTATGAGGTGATGATGCAACATGAAGATTAGGAAAACGTAGAGAACATAATAGAGAAGGAGTTGCATGTGCTGAAGCCAACTCAAGGAAGAACATGAGCTACATAGATGAGAGAATGAGTTACAGTAGGAATAGGTACAACAAGGGGCGCAACATGCACAAATGGATGAAACTGTGCTTGTACAAGTTATGGATCCATCCTAATAGCTAGCATGGAGTAGACAAGGTGAGCAGTGTTGTTGATCGCATGCAAGGGAATTTAGCAGCATGCATATCATTGTGTGCATGCATGTGATCCCACCCATTTGGCACACTAACCAAGGGGAAGAAAAGAAGCAAGTCCATCTGGAGCTGAACATGTATTTTGACAAGTTGACGCACACGGCCACTAGCACGTGCTTGGAGATCAGTATAGACACTATGCATCAACATGTTGCTAGTATGGTCGCACCCAGGATGACCATGCACATGCTATCAGACGAGTTGGATGGAGGAGACATATGAATGCACCCAGATGCAACAGAGGAAAGATTTCGCTTCAACAATATGTCACCATTGAGCGCATGGACACCATCACGAACGACCAAGCTTGGCATCAGTTCACCACCATTGACCATCACAAGGATGTCAAAGAGTTTGTGTCACTACAATAGTCCAAGTGTTAGTGATTTTTTGCATGGCTTTCTCAATCCATTTTGTCTCACATGGGTACATGTGCAAATTGTATGTAACGTCTTGTCAAGTGGAAGTTCAAGTGTCAATAGTTGGATGTAACAGTCATAGAGTAGATGAAGAGTCATGAGGGTAGATGAACTGTCACAAAGGGGAATGTCAAGGGCCAGCCCACCTTTTGCTATAAATAGTCCCTCATAACTCATTGTAGAGGCTTTTGGTCAACTAAGATTCTGATAGGGCACTCTTAGAGAGCTTGGACAATATTGTAATGAGCCTTGGCTTCTACACTACAGAGAGCTAGTATATCTCTTTGGAGGAGTAGGCGATTATGGTTGTAACGTTTCGTTGTTGGAACTAGTGGTTGGACATGAATGTATTGTATCACTGGAACTTACACTTCTTAATATAATAGAGCCAACACATTTCATGCATATGTTGTATTGTATTTTAGCTATCTTGAGTACTCATAATGATATATGTATCTATTTTCTTGTGCATGCATGTATACCTACTTTTGTATATGTGTGTATGAATCTTCCTGAAATGTGTTGTTAGTTTAACCATCACTTTGGATTGCTAGCTTACTTGCCTTCCAAGATGTGATGCATCTTTGCTCGTGTGTTCCCTTCTTAACTTTGTGCTAGGACAAGTTTCCAAGGGGTGCACTCACCTCACCCTCCATGTGTTAGAACCACTCATGCACCTTCCTTAACTTACTGCATATTTCACACCCTTTCTACCAATAGGGACATCTTGCCTCTGTGTGGAACTATGGTCAAGGAATTACTGTATGACCCACTACTGGGCCTCCTACACCAAATGATCTGAGGTCTAATGGTGACTTCTTACAGGGGAGATGCCCTGAAATGTTGGCAAGTCCAACACTGTCAACACTTCTGGTGCTTGAAGGAGGGCCAGATGACAAGCTATGTCCTCTCATCCTGTTTTGAACCCTTGCATATCTATGATGGAGTCTTGCACTCTTAAACCTCGATGATGCTTTTCGCATGCTGAACTTGTTACCATCTTGAGGGAGTTTTCTTTGTCCCTTCCCTACATACATGTATGATGGTGAAGGAAAAATGGCTTGGCCTGAGTTCTTACATGACTTCCTTGCCATGCTTGATGAGGAATATTGATGTTATGACAAACATGCTAGTTTGTTGCTTGCATACACACTTCACGAATCCTCACGTTGGTGGCTATGTAGCCTACTGGTTGACAACATGCACTCACTTTAGCACTTTTGTGATCTCATTGAAGATACTTTCTATAATTTTGATCCAGAATATCTTGACCAAAAACTGTTACAACAACGAAAGGCTCCTCATGAATTACCTATGGATTTTTGGTAGCGCTTCCATGATTTGCATCTTCAAGCTCTAAAGAGGCAGATGAAATTTCCTTATGTTTGGGATATATTCGAGTACTATCTTAACAAATCAATCCATCCCAAGAATAAGTATGAGCCCAAGCCTCACTCAGCATACTTCAATGATGGAGCTGTGTAGTCATAGACAAACACGATCACTATCATAAGTGGTTGTCGACCATTCCCTCATCAAACATCTCCACCAGTGCAGAGTGATGTGGGAGAACATGCACATACATATTTTCAGCCGTCACATCCACCCAACATCACTTCACTTAATTTTCCTGTAGATTTGGTTGCGAGTCCATCGAGTTGTCATATGCATTTTGTACCACAACCTATGTCTTCATACTCAGATGATCCTCCAGATGATATTGTCTTGTGTTCTTCCATTCTAGACTCTACCCTTGTTGTGAACGAGGATCAAGCCATAGACGGAGTTAGTTTTTCACAACCATCATGCGTTGTCATTCATGAATGGTATGACTGGGAGCTTGAGCCTCAACACTCGGCAAAGGATGACTCCCTTCTGTCGAAGCCTCCTTTTTTCTTTGCTGACATCTTTAGGGAACCTTCCATGCATGATTTCACATGTGTATCTTCATTGTTAATCACTTGCAAGACACCCCGGATGTTAGTCCATCATCCGAAAATGAAGAGGATAAATTATTAATTGAAAATCTACTTGACCTTTCATCTGCCTTTTCTGGAAACACAGAGGATGAATTTTTTTGTTTCTCATCTACCCCTCTGTTTGATTTATTAGATCACGAGGACACTGATAAAATCATTGATTTTTCTAATCGTAACTATCAT
Source organism: Pinus taeda (assembly GCA_000404065.3). Lineage (NCBI taxonomy): Eukaryota > Viridiplantae > Streptophyta > Pinopsida > Pinales > Pinaceae > Pinus > Pinus taeda. Next base: position 12,426 of record APFE031103331.1, on the reverse strand, counting down.
GATCCATTTACTCCCATTTTCGATCATGATAATGATTCTATCACAATTGATTTTTTGAAGCCACCTGTTTATGGTGATCTATTTGACGATGAAGTCGAAAAACCCTAGATTATCAAGGAACTTCAGCCTGAGTTGATGGTTATGTTAGGCCATTACTGTCCTGAGGTTGGTTCCGCTTCCAATCAGGAAAATTATTAAATAGACAAACCATATAAACACACTAGGAGAAAGATTCTGGTTGGAGCCATTAACAAATATGAAACTAAACTGTAGGCTCCAAGGGCTCAGCTTGTCATTTGGCCCTCTTTCTAGTGCCAATTTTTTGATGGGCCAAAATGTATCGCCAGCAACTAAGGGGTCTCCCTAGTGTGAAGTCCCAATTAGACCTCACACTGTTTAGGATAGGAGCCCCATCCGCCATGTGGGCCCGGCTACCACTATGAATATTTTCTACTCTTGGTTATCAAATGAGAAGATGCCAGAGTGGGGTAAGAATGAAGTTCTCAGGCAGCAAAACAAAATCAACCCAAGATTGACAAGTTACAGAAAGAGGTGCAAACAAGTCACAACAACGATAAGAAGAGATAAATGATGAGAGGGATTAGTGAGCTAAAACTCCATCAGACATAATAATAGGAACATGTCAGAGATCAATGGAAAAATAGTTCACAATAGGCTACCAGCATGGCAAGGAACAAGAAAACATAGATTCGAAAGTGAAACATACATGCAACCACTGTGTATTAGTACATAATGTTGGATACCTATACCAATAGGTTTCATATTTCATGATTGGCAAATTCAAGTGCCAAATATGCTCTACTTTGCTGCTACAAAGATTCCATATTTGCAAGGAAAGACAAGGTGTGTACATGCCTTCATGCCTATTAAAGTTTGATGGATGACCCAACAGTCCAATCTGGATCATGCCATGTTTTCAATTTATGTTGTAGAATAGAGAAAGGAATCTGTCCAAACTGTTTAATCTTGGCAGATCAGTAGTTAGGCAGAGAAACTAAGGTTCCCAACTGCTTAATCTAGGGCCTTGGAAGAAATAAGGGTAGCACTAGATAGGAAATGAAAGCAAAAAGCCAATGGAAAAGAAAAGGCACATAAGGGGTTTGCAAGTCCAAGTGCACCCTCCAAGAAGAAACAAAAAATGCTAGGCAAAATAGTTGGGTAGGTAGATGGGGTTGCAGAAATGGTGTTCCTCCCAAGATGTACTTTGCTAACCAAGTACAAGCAAAACAACACAGTGAAGCATGTCTAACTGCCTTTTTTCCCTTTCTTTACCACTCATTACTAACATCCCTTCACAAGTTGTGTTCATAAGAGAGACTCAAGGTTTTATGTTGGTTCTTATGGCGTTTAGAAGCCACATTTCTTGTGCAAAAATATTTTCATTTTGATCTACTCTTTAAACTAAGTTGTTTCCAAGAAAACTTAGTAGTATTACTCCTCATTCACCTTTCTTCCCCCATATTAACCTCTAACTCTATTATCTAGCTCCCTATGCTTTACTTTCCCTACTATTATAACACCATGGTGTATAAACCCTAAACAATGTATAAATATCCCCTCCTTGGCATTATAGCCATAAGTTTCACTACTAGGGCATTGGATTAACACCTGGTTAAGTTCAAGAACCCAAGCCTAAACCCTTTTCTCTATCAGAGCCTACCTTCATAGCCATCTCTCCATTTTGCCTAAAAAACCCTTAAAAAACCCTTTTGTGCACCCTTATACCCACTAAAAGGCAAAAATACGATGAAATCCACTTTCCCCGCCTTATCCTAAGGTCGGGAGCCATTATGCGCCTTTCTCATGAAATTTTGTTAAACTCGCCTATCCTAAAGTTTTGTCTTTGATGTGTTTTATGCGAAAAATTTCATGAAAAACCTTTATTTTCGCCTTATCCTAAAGTTGACGGGTATATATGATTTTATAAAAGAAAACATTGAAAAACCATTGAAGTTTGTTGATCACCCGGAGGGTCCCGCCAGGCGCAGTTACCAATAAATACTATTATTTTAAGTCGCCCGTTGGCCATATCCTCCGTGCAGCTCACTGGCCCGATATCCGTCCGATCAAGCCTTTCCAGATCTACAGTCGTCGGGGATTTCGGAGGGGCCCGATGTCCGACAGATAACCGCCGTTGACCATATCTTCCGTGCATATCCCCTGCCCGATAGCCGTCAGATCTCGCGCCTTAAATCCAATGGTCGTCGTGGATTTCGGAGGGGCCCCGATGTCCGACAGATATTGTCCGATATCTGTCAAACAATGATGTCACGCGAATCCACGCGTCGTGCCCATGTTCCGTCGGAGCCCCCTCTGACAGATTCCTCGCCGTATAGGAGGGGGCCCGATATGAAGAAATCTGTCCGCCTGCGTCAGCATCCTGTTGTTGCTTGTGTCAGCGCCACAACCGTGCACCCTGTCCTCCATTCGTCCATCTGGCCACCACCTCACCGCCCCCGTGGACTAGTCTTAGACCACCACGTCACCTGATGACATCCTGCTGACATCATCCAACCCGGATCCACTTGCTGACATCATGCTGACGTCATTTAAAAAAGCGCGCCAATAAGCCAAAAAAGCCATATTTTGCCAAATTTACGTGTTTTTTTGCACTTTTTTATAAAATCACCTCTGCACTCTCTGCATGCGCCTTACGAAGAACAATTCGCCAACCGATTCCAGACCAACCACAGAGCTTCAGAGCGTGCACCCAACTATTGTTCCGACCCAAGCAATCCATTAAACAGGTATTTGTCCGTGAAACCTGCCTGCAAACCTAGTTTTTTCTCTGTAAATTCTAAAAAAACCTGAACACGGCAGAAGCTTAAGAAGTTACCATAAAACCACGCATACCCAGCTCCCCCTTGAAGAATTAATGGTCAAATTTCACTGGCAGAGCCATTTTGGACTGAATTCTTAGTAAAAACCCTTTTTCCGTTCGTGCAGTCGTGAACCGGAGTCCATAACCTGCTTCTAATTATCAAAGAGAGGTCTGCTAAACACGGTAAATAGCCTTCTCAGAGAGCCAAACAGTATTCCAATTGCTGTAAACCTACCCTGCTACCCTGCATTCCTCAAAATCTTCCTTTCTCAGGCAGTCCCTGTCTTATTTGTCAAGCAGCAACCAAACAAACATGGACACTCAAACAGCATTAGTGGCCCTCAATGTCGCTCCCCTGAATGCCCCCCAGAGAGAGCTGGAGTGGCAGGATTTGGCAGACCTAGACTACCAAATCTCAGAGGACAGCCCATATAAATGCAAGTTCCACATTCATCTGTTAAATGAGCTCAAAGCCCGAATAAAGATGGTACAGACATTCTAGGCATCTGGGAGTCCTCCCTCCCAATTTTCAAGCTCCCTCAGGTCAACCAGTTCCCTGACCTGATTCACTTATGTGCTGTCTGCTATGACCCCATGCAGAGGGCTGTGCTTGACCCTAAAGGTGCAGTAGTATTTTACATAACCCCTGAGGACATCAGGGAAATGCTCCAGTTCAAGACCCAGAAGAAGTTGGTCCCCTTGTCCCTGTTGGACTTGATCAACCAAGGAGCCAAGATATTGACAGAAGCATAGATCCTGAAGCTAAATCAACTATTCATCACAAACTCTGACACAGTGCTGCACCCTCCCATTTTTGATGGCTACCTAAATCAACTGGGTATGGACCTGGCATACATGATTAGCTCAGTTTTGGGATACAAGTCACTAGAGTTTATTGAGGAAACTGTATTAGTGATGATGACAATGTTTTCCCCGGCAAGACTCCTATTTGTTATGATTATGCTACATACATCTCAGACAAGATATATGAGCAATTTTTACACTTGTCCAGAGAGAAGGTGTTCAGATACACCTCATACATTTACCACCTCATCCTCTACTACCAACATGAGAAGTTCTCCTTTGAGATCAAGAGAACTGATGCAGCAAGCAATCCAAGGTCAGTGGTGTACTGGACCTCAGTCATCCACCTCCTCACATACTCTCCATACACATACTCTGAGTTGATAGACCTCTTCATCCATCCAGCCATGTCTCTATTCTTAACCTCACCCCCTCCAAGGCTGACTGATGAGATGCAGAGGATTCTACAGCTTTCCAATGCATACAGCATAGGGGATTGGTACTTTTACCAACACTATACTGTGATCAGAATATATGGGTGTGAGTTGCGCCCTTACAGATTGCCCAGGTATGTGCCTATGAGGCTGTTTGCCTTAGAATATTTCAGGCAATTTGGCAATACCGATATGGTGCACTTTGCAGGCAGGGGCAAGAAGGCACAACTTAAAATAAGAAATCAACTGGGTCACTTTGTCTTAAAAAAAGGAGAAGGCTGGAAAGATGCCGACAGGAGACTAGAAGGCCTTGGCCTAAAACAAAGCTTCCTTTGGAAGACCTATGACCCTAACAATTCCATATACTTGAGAAGGCAGAAATACAAGCTCTCCAGCTATGAGCATGTGAGCATGCTCCACATTCAAAGGCATGCCAACCAACCAAAATGGAGAAGAAACACACTGGAAGAGCCAATCACTTAGGAAGAACTAGTTGAAAGAGCTAGAAGGCATTTATTGAAAATGGCTGACTTAGAATCTCCTTCTCAGGTACTTACTCTGCCAAAGCCTCAAGAAGGAGCAGCTGCTTCATCTTCTACAACACATCAAGGGGCAGCACAAACCACAGACCAAGAGCAGAGCAAGGGCAAAGAAAAGGTGATGGAAGAGCCACAAGACCAACAGGGTCAAGATCAGCAACCCCAACAGGAACACCAGCAAAAGGACCAACAGGCTTAGGAGAAACAAACAGCAGAGGCCCCAATGGCCACCAAAGAACAGCCAGTGCAAATGGCACCACCAAGGTAGGATTCGAGGATTGACTCATCCATCCTCCAGACCCCTCAAAGGGAGGATGAAAGAAAAAAAAGAGAAAGGGAAACTCCCCTCACCTCATCACCACAGAAAAGACAGAGGTTAAATCCTTTCTCAGAAGAGGAAATGCCAAGCATGGAAGCTTCAGCCAGCTCCTTGCAACAGGAGCAGGACAAGGTAGCATTAGGAGAAGTGAGCTCCTCAGGGCAGAGGAAGGGAGGAGAAACAAGTATAAAACAACAGTTCAAAGACATCAAGAGGAGGAGTGAACCAATAAAGATTCAAGTCTACAATCACTTGCTGAACATGGCTCCTACAAACCAACAAAGGCTCATGTCTGCCTTTGACACACAGGAAGGGAAAATGGTCATGAGCCATTTCACACCAACAGTGCAGCAACCACAATCAGCTATAGACTACATCAGGACCAATCTGGAGGTCCTATCAAAAGACATCCACCCAATGGATCAGATTGAGCTCCATAAACAGACGGGTGAGATGGTCTATGCCACTTTGGCTGATAAGACCCTGGTTAACTACAGGCTGCAAAATAGCCTGAACAATACTGCTGCACAGCTTGAGTTGGAAAGGGATTCCTCTCAAGCTAAGGATAACAGGATCAGATCACTGGAAGAAATCATAGTAGAGTTTGGGCATGATCCCAAAGATGTTAAAGCAGTGCAAGAAGTCCTTAGGCTAAGGGATGCTGATATGGCAGCAATGAAAAAGAAATTAAAAATCCCACCAACTCTTCACCCACAAACAGAAGAGGTTGCCCAGCAGAGGCAAGAAAATGATGCAGCTTCCCTACTAATGACACTATACAAGGAGCTCATTCAAACGCAAGAAAAGCTGCAGGAGTCAGAGGCCACATTGGAAGCAGCATTGCAGCAGAAGGAGGCAGGGCAAACCTCACAGCCACCTCCATAAACAATAAACCTTGAGGAAACCCCTCAAGACACTGCTCCTCCCAGCCAACAAGTGTAGCAAGAAGCCCGAGACACTTCAGCACCAACTACCTCAGCACCGATAACAGAGCAGGCTGAAAGCCTGGACATGCAGAAGCTGAGGAAAGAAATACAGGTACTGGAGTCCCAGATGTCTGAGCTGAGCCAAGCCCAGGACAATCTGGCAAAAATAAATGAAAAATATGACAAGTCAAAACAAAACTTGGCTGAAACAGAGAGGGAGGTAAAGGCCCTCAAGAAGAGAATTGCTGAGCTAGAAAAAGAGCTCACACTGGATAAAGTCACATCAGAGCTTAAGAGGGTCATCTGGGGCAACATTGGCCAGTCTATAACAGACCAATGGGAGTATATTGAGGCTATATATGAGAAAATAGCACTCATTGGAAGAGCATGCAAAGAAATGCAGAGGGCAAGGGCATCTCTAGGCAACATGCCTGAGATTGCCACTAGGATGATAGACGTGCTGAACTACAGGACAAGCTCCGAGCTGATAAGAATGGGGATTGGAAACAGGACATAGACCATCTCCCTAATCAAAAGAGTCCTGACATTGAGAAACCTGATTCAGACCCTGGAAAGAAGAACCCAGGACATGCAAGCTGATATTAATAAATTTCAGAACAGGTTTATGGCTTTGCAGAACAAGGGGCTCCCTAGCCCATTGGATCCATCAGGAAAATTACTCTCCCATGAGAAGTATGCCAAGAGAGTAAGCAATTTTGCAGCAACACAGATTTCAGAGGCATCTAGTGCATCATCAAAAGCAGGCCCAGTAACAGGGCAGATTCTTTTTGATAGAGTAGATAATCTATTTTTTATTAGGAATGAAATAGCACATTTATTTGATGAGCCCCCTCATTTTTATAAATATACAGAGGCTGATGATACCATGGGGTCAATTTTGAAACATCAGTTGCCTTCATCAGAGACATGGGAAGAGTTGATACGATTACTGTTAAACCAAAGTCAGTAATTGTAATTTTGCCTTTGAAAATATTTTGAATCCCATACACAGCAGGACAAAGACACATCAGCAGGCGTGAAGACAGAGGCTGAGCCAACTCAACACAGGTACTTGGCCACAACAGCAGCATCAGCAGTCACAGTAACAGGGCCGAGAAGACACAGAAAGTTACAGCTGCACAGCCACGTCATTCAGCAGTTATGCCAAAGCGCTCAACCGACTCCGTGAGCCCCAAAGGTCAAAATTGCTCTGACAGGAGTTAAGAGCCTTTATAACTCATTTAAGATTGTAATAACTTCTCATCTGCAAGCCCTGTACGAGTAAAAGAGGATATTTTCCCTCTCAGATGACTCAATGCCGGAGATATTTTGTAATAGACTTCTATATATTTCCCCTCGCATTTGTTAGCAGGGGTTGGACTCCGGATGTAAGAAATCTCTTGAGATCTATTCTGTTACTCTTCTATTGTAAATCTTCAGACAACTAATACAAAGGATGATGGGATTTCCAAAGCATTGTGTCTCTTGATGTCTTGCTGGTGTATGGTTGAATGTTGCAGGATTCCTGCGTAGTTCATGGCTCAATAAGTTTTCTTGTTACTCTCTGTTATATGTTTGTTATATTTTCATATATCATTCATGTTTTCCATGTACCAAATATCTAAATAGCAAGGAAAAAGAATAGTCTCAGGATTTAATCACTGATTACCCTGACCTCAATCTAAGCTATTTCAAATGTTTTCTTCAGTTATGGTAATGAAAGAGTAATTCTTAAATTCTACCTTTCACACTATATCATCACAGTAATCTATTGTTTCAGGAATTCAGGTAATGCTCCTAAGTAATAGATCCCTTTCCCACATCCCAGCTCAGTGAAGAATTCTTAAATGCTCTTTGCTAGTTGATTCTCATTTCACCCTCACAATTTACAGTTTGTTTTATGAAATACATACAGGCCCTGTAATTCCAGCTGCACTTAATCCAGGATCTCAAGGAAACAACAGCTACAGACCCCATTGCCCAATGGATTAGTATCACCTGCAGAGAACACTTTAAAAACTATCAGAAGCATCCTCCCAACCAAACATAAAAAACAATCAAACATTTACTTCATAACTAGCCTAAAAACTCCATTAAAACAGTGAGAAACCTTACAGAGAGAGCCCTCCCTGATTATAGCTGGGCTAGAAGCTATAGTCCAAATATTGGTTAGTAGTTACCCCGGCCGTATTCCCTTGGGAGTCATAGGGAACAACCTGGGTGTTAACAGGGAGCAAATGATTCCTCATTGACCCCTACCTCGAATCGCTGTGAAGCTATCTTTGTAGGTGATGGGCTCATTTGATGGGTCTCCATTGGTGTTTCAATCAACATCTCCCCTCCAGGTTCCCTTGTCTCAGAAACACCTGTCTCTTCCTCTCTTCTAGGTTCCTGGGAAAGGTCCCTCTGGAAATTTGTGGCCAACAAACCTGTGGTAGCTGGTCCCTTGATAGACCAATCAAACTTAAAAATAGGTGGAATTTAAATGTCCTCCTCTGCGCGTCGGGGAGAGCGAGACACCCTCACCCCTCTTGGAATGGAGAAATAAGAGGGGAATTGAAAGAATTTTTCTACCTGGTCTATCCCGGCCCCCGGTGTGACCTTCAGCTCTTTCCCTTTGTCTGCAACATCTCTGCTCTGGGTTGAAATCCCTGTCTATGTAGTCCTCCGTTCTAAGGTTGACACTAGTTCTTGTGGAGCAGCGTCAACCTCAGGATCCAATTCCACTGCAATTTCCAAAGCCAGACAGGTTGATGGTGGTTCTTGTGTAACACCACCCTCCATATCTAGCAATTCTTGAGCAGATGATGCTGGCATTGTTTCTTCCAGTACAACATTGTTAAAAATGGACTCTTGTATCATTATGTCAACTCCATCCATTATACCTATAGCCTTTCCTTCTGTTGGCCCCACAGTTCTTTCAGCTTCGGGCCCCGCTCGTCCTGGTTCATCTTGCTCCATTAGTTCCACGGTCGAGGGTGGTTCTTGTGGGACTCCCTCGGCCGCAATGTTAATTATTTCTTCCGCCTTAGCCTACTGTAGTACCTCTTCTCTTGTTGCAATGCTACCGATTTATCCCATTGGCTCCATAGTTGAGGCTGGTTCTTGTGGGACAACCTCGGTTATGGTGCAGGTGACCCTTTCTATATCGGCTCCTTGCTGCAACACCTCTTCTTCCATCGGTTCTGCGGCCGAGGCTAGTTCTTGTGGATCAGCCTCGACTATCCTTTCTGGTTCAAATTCCCGATTTTGTTCTAGCTCCTTAGGTTCAATATCCATTTCTTCTAGTTCTTCTTTGTCTATATATCCGTCCTCTACCCTAGGCTCTTCCTCCATCGCTTCCGACTTTTCTTTTCTAGCAGCGCTAGTGGCTGCTATCTCTTCCTCTGTAGAATCATGGAATGTTTCCCATGAGATTTGAAATTGACCGATTGCATGCATGACTAACAGTCGAACCAACCCATGGTTGGTAATGACTGCCGCAACCTGTCATGAACTTCGAGTTGATTCGCCATTAGTTGGAGACTTTTTAACAGGAAGAAAGGCATATTCAATGAGAAGGCTTCTAACTATGGAAATTGGAGGTGAGCCAATACTCCGAAATTATATTTAAACACAATGGCATACCTCCCCTAGTAGGTTATGTATCTTATTACAACACCCGCTATCTCACCCCATGGGTGTGGTAATGAATTATGGTCATAACCCCAGCCTTTCTGAACAACATTCTCTCCGGCCTACAAAAATGCTTGGGGGAACTCTAGGAGGGAGGTTCTTCGTGAAAGCCATCTCTGTCCTTGTTGGGGTAGCCCATTAACCTCTGCAATGGCTTCCTCTGTAACAGGGATTTATATCCCTCAGACCAGAGAGCTCCCTTCCTTTAAATTGGATGCAAATTCAATCACAATTTCCTCGCTAAACCATTGCAACCTGTCGAGATAGACGTTCCACCCTGCATTTTCAAAAACATGCCATACTTCCCGATTATTTCAGACCATTGTCATATCCTCTGGCTCATGATGCAAAACCAACCAACCCATCATTGTAGGAACATGATCAACACAATGGATACAGTTACCTGGTAGGGGGAGAGTAATAGCAATCCAAACTGACGATGGCAATAATATTAACATGGTGGCCGTGGGGTAAAAGATTGGTAACAATGACTAGTACACCTTGAAAAACACAATAAATAATGGTAGGGTATGGTAGTATAGGTGAATGATTATGGTGATTCAATGCGGTGTACTGGGGAAATGACCGATAAGGTTTTTGGCGTACGATTTCAAATTCCAATGCATCAGAATCATGATTACAAAATCGCAATATTTTTGGTTTCCGTTCGCATTAGATTTGGTAATGATGTGATATAATTACAATTTTAGGTATGCCATCATTTATTTTTGACGGGACCCCCCAACTTAAATGCGGCCCTCTGCAGCACATACTAGTCTCTTTTTGGAATATTTTAATTAAACCCGTAAGAGTTAATGAAGGCGTACTTGGCGACCTACCTAGCGGTGGAGTAATAGTAAAAATAACTGGTAGAATAATAGCAATGACGAAGTAACAACACCGACGGAGTAACAACAACGGTGGAGTAACAGCATCGGCGGAGTAAAAACAACGATGGAGTAACAACACTAGTGGAGTAACAAAAATGGTGGAGTAACAACATTGGTGGAGTAACAACAACGACAGAGTAACAGCAATGAAAAAGTAACAACATCGACGGAGTAACAACATTGGCGGAGTAATAACAACTGCGGAGTAACAACAATGATGGAGTATCAGCATCGATGGAGTAACATTAACGATGGAGTAGCAGCACCAATGGAATAATAGCAACGATGGAGTAACAACACTGACGGAGTAACAACAACGGTAGAGTAACAACACCGGTGGAGTAACAATACTGACTATTACTTGGAAAATTTCTTAGTTTCTCCTTGTCATAATTCGATTCTTATTCCTGCAAAAGACAAACAAGTATTGAAAGCATTATAATATATAATATATAATAAATATATATATAATATAAATCTATATAATAATATATATAATATAATATATAATATATATATAATATAAAATATATTTATTTTTAATAGAAGGTAGAGGGAGTATTCTTTGCACCAACAACCATCAAAGCAAATGTATCAGAAGGATGTTTGATGAAGGTATTCTTAGAAGTTAAATGGTGATATAACTTCAAACGGTGTCCATTCACTAGGAAGGAAGTACGATTTTCATCTACTATAACCAATCTGACTATTCCATTGTCAAATACCACGTCCACTTCATAGGGTCCCATCCAACGAGTGTGAAGTTTTCCCTTAAAATATTTGAATCGGGAGTCATAGATCAATGCCAAGTCTCCTATATGAAACAACTTATTCTTGATAAATTTATCATGCCATTTCATCCTCTATTATTGGATAGCAGTAGTTTTCTGGACAACTATTGAACGAATCTCATCTAACTCATTGAGTTGTTCCAATCGGTGTTTCTGGGCCTCTGATAAGTCTAACCCCACTTCCAAATTCGTTCTAAGTGCACTAATCTCGAACTCTACTGGAAACAAGGGAGATTTCCCATAGACTAGCTCAAATGGCGAAAACCCAGTTGTATTCTGCCATGTCCTCCTATACACCCAAAGAGATTCTGGAAGTTGATGCGACCAATCCTAGTGATGACTTGCTACATTTTTTGTCAAGATATTTTCCAATACTGGACTAGAAAAATGCTTGAGACGCAGAAAATATAAATATAAATATTTTATTAAAAATGATGAATAGATAGATGATGTCTGATTACAATGGGGCTCCTGGCTTAAATACCGCCATGGACACCCTTTGGGAAAGGGCATGAATCCTATGATCATGCCCTTTCGCCTAACTAAACCTAAATTAAATAATAAACCTAAAATTAATTAATTTTTTACATAACATTGCCTTCCTCTCGAAAGAATGCTTTGTCCTCAAAGCATAAGTAACGACGGATGTTGTTGAAGAATGATTCATTCTCCCATAAGCATCTTCTTCGGGTACGTCCTTCCACTTGATCAGATATTCTAAGTTGATCAAGGTCGCACATTTTAAAAGGTCTTGGATTAATCTCCCAAGTTTCGTTTTTTGGTGATGTGGATATCAGTATGGCTTTTTCATAGGCCGGTCTTGAAATACTTTTCCATGCTTCTGAATTAGATCTTGCATCTCTAGTGACTCTTCTTTGGTCATATTTGCAGATAAAATTTCTAATTGATGACATTGTACTGCATAAGTAGGTGCTCTTCTTCGACTCAGCTTCATCATCTGAGATGATGACACAACATGATTTTCTGGTGCTTGGAATCCATGTAGTTTGTACTTCTGACCTCCCCATTTGAATTTTATAAATTGTACTTGATGGTTGGCGGCATAAGTACCTAAAGTTCGTAGCCATTGGATACTTAAGACTACATCTACTCCTCCTAATGGTACTGTGAAGAATGGAGACTCTAATTTAAAGTCTTGAATCTGCAAATTGACCTTATGGCATTTCCCCACCTTTTCAATCTTCT
>APFE031103325.1:0-25929 GCA_000404065.3 Pinus taeda | reverse complement strand
GTTTGGACAGATATCATTCTCTATACTACAACATAGAAATTGAAAACATGGCATGATCCAGATTAGACTGTTGGACCATCCATCCAAAATTGAATTCTTATGAAAACTGATATAGACACTGCCTTCTTAGGAAAATATGAGATCTTTGCATTAGCCAAAGCAGAGCATATTTGGACCTCTGACATCTAATCATGAAAAATGAAACCTATTGGTATAGGTATCCAACAGTAGTAACCTACCAATCCCATAAATGGTCTCACCTAATCCACATTCTTAGGAGTTGCCCACTCCATGATAGCCCTTATCTTCTCTGGATCTATTGCTATGTTGTCCTTAAAGACAACATGCCCCAAGTAATGTTCCTCAATCTGAAAGAAATTTCACTTGCTAATTTTAGCATACAACTGATGCTTTCCTATCAATCTCAAAACTACTGCTAAATTTTCGGCATGTTCTTCCTCATTCTTAGAATATACCAGTAGGTCATCAATGAATACAATAACAAACTAGTCAGATAAGGATGCAACATGCTATTCATCAAACACCTGAATGTAGCTAGAGCATTAGTCAAACTAAATGGAAAAGCAACAAACTCATAATTCCCATACCTAGTCTTGAACGTAGTCTTGAAGATATACTCTTCCTTGATGTGTGCCTGATGGTATTTCGATCTCAAGTCGATCTTAGAGAACACTGCTGCTCCCTTAACCTAATTAAACAAATCATCAATCCTCGACAATGGATATTTGTTCTTGATCATTAATTTGTTCAACTTCCTGTAGTCAATGCACAATCTAAGAGTACCATCTTTCTTCTTTATGAACAACACTGGTGCACCCCAAGGCAATACACTTGCCATAATGTACCCCTTGTCGAACATTTCCTTCAATTGCAACTTTAACTCAACCAAATTAGGTGTGCTCATCCTGTAAGGTGCTTTTGATGTTGGAGCTACCACTGGCACAAACTTAATAGAAAAGTCTACGTCCCTGTGAGATGGCAACTCTATAATGTCCTCAGGAAATACATCCTGAAACTATTGCAAAACTGGGTACTTGCTCAACACATTGACATCCTTAACCTCCTTGCCCTTGTTACTAGAAATGTGTACTACAAACATCACACAACCTTTTATGCAAATACACCTAGGTTGTATAGTGGTAATCATCCTCATTGATGTAGTTTTCTTCTTCCCCTGCAAAGTACTCTTTTCCCCACTATCATCCACACATGCAATGGCGTTGTTAAAGAAATCCACTTTGGTCCTGTGAAAGTATAGCCAATCAATAACCAAAAGCATGTTATACGATCCTAATGGAAATACATTCAAATCTGCTATTGTAGGCATACCATTTAACTCAAATGCACATGCTCTTACCGAATGATGAACTTGCTTCTTTGTACCTATAGCCAATTGTACTAACCAATATTCTACATGAACTTATTTTATCAAACCACACTTATCCACTAGGTCAAGATTAATATAACTATAGTTAGATCCCAGATCAATCAAAATAGAAACAACTTGATAAAGAATCTTACCGTCCATCTTAATTATCGATGCATGATGATCCACCTACCTATTTTCCACGGTTGCATAGATCTGAGGAATGTTAATGCCAACATCACCAACTGTATGCACCTCCTGATCACTCTAGATCTGGAGTCTACTACCACTTTGATTTTGTGGACAATCATTCTTACAATGATCTTTACCACATATCCAACACTGTAATGATTCCCTACCACTACCTTTAGCCTGCTGCTCTCCATGTCCCTTCTCAGTTGTATTGAATCTCTTGTAAGGAAATGCATTTTATTTTTCACTTGCATCTTGAGGTCTTCCTCTCTTTGGTGGCCATTTTCCATTAGATTTCTCATTTCTTTTCAAGTCATGCTTAGGCCCAACTTTGCGCTTTGACTGCTCATAACAATGTTTCAACTTTTGGATGGCCTCCTCCAATGATCTAGGATTATCGAACTCAATCTGGTCTCTGTCTGCAACTGGAAATCCCCTGATGAATCTTTGTACCTTGGCCTTCTCCTGCTTGAGGTAAGGAAAATATCTCAACAGCTGTAAAAATCTACTAGTATACTCATCATTCGTTATAGAACCCATCCACAACTCATAAAAATCCTTAGCATTGTCATCATATTACCTCTCTGACAAGTACTTCTTCTTGAAGAGCCTTTCAAATGGATGCCAAGTAAAATCCTCCTCATATATGTCTTTGACATTCTTCACGTCTTCCCACCAAATATCTACTTTAATTTTGAGACTGAAAGTGGCTATCTTTGCCTTCATGTTTTTTAAATAATCATGCAATCATAAGAATTTCTTCATACCAAGCAATCATGCCTCTGCATCCTTTTATTTCTTCATCTCTCTATCAAAGGTAGGTGGATTTTCTTTCTTAAAATCATCTGGAAAGTATCCCCTATCACTCCTCCTGTAAGGATGATAACAATGACAATCGTGATGCCTGTCAGAGTTATAACTAGAATAGTACTGGTGTTTATCACCTCTCCTATCTAGAGTGTCCAACATCCCGCCATCTCTGATCATGTCAGATCTATCCGACCTATGTTTACTAGGATACCTACTTCCATATGCCCCATTATTTATGTCCTCATATCCATGGCTGATCCGAAGTGGTCCCTGTTGCTGCAAATCTGACAAACTCTAAAGTAGTATCGCATTCACCTCTACTTGTTTGTCTTGTGCTTGGATGATTTTTTCATTGTCTACTTTGCAACTCCTTATTTATTCCTTGAGGCTTCTCAATGTATCTTCCAAATCAGAAGAGTGCCCCACACCACATTGTTCATTTGATGCATAGGGAGATTCTATGTATTATACCACCTTGCTAGCCATTTGATCTCTTTCCTGCAAGTCATACAATGTCAACTAAACCAAATCACAATAAACCAACGTACCTTAGCATAATTTGGGGAGGATACCTTGTCTGCAAAATCATAAAATCAGCATGATACATGTACAACATAATCATAATAGCATATAGACATATATTGAATAATTTCATCAACGCATAAACATCATTCTAGCTAGGGTCCAGTCATCAATGCAAGGCCATATCAACAATGCATGCTATGACCTCATGCATGAAAACAACCATTACTCCATTTCACACATTACCACCTGCAACTATCAACATGCATAAGAAATTCCTAATCAACTATACATACCTATGAACACATGTAGACAAGCATAAGCGATCAATTTATGTAACCAACCTACAAGAATGATACATGTAATCAAGCAACCAAGAATGCAACCTAACATAAAAGGATGTAATCAAGCTACATATAATGATATAACCAGTCATATACTCTTAACAATGCTTCCCACAAAATCACATCAAGTTTCTCATGACAACCTTACTACAATCATGATCAAGATGATGCAATGCAACAAGAACATGGAATGCAAGTGTAAGAGACACATGCAACTAACATGCATGCATGACTAAGCACCTTCAAGCAAGGAGAGTGAAACCATGCTCTAATACCAATTTGTAACACCCCCTCGTCCCAGGCCCACCCAAGAAACCATCCAGCTGGGGTAAACATGTAATGAGAGAGGCTACTATAAGGGATTCAACTTCCTTGGTAACATTAAAGAAATGGAACCAACGAAACATATCAAACAAACCTATCCACATCAGCAACAACACCCTCAGGAGAAATGTCAGCCACCCAGACATCCTATAACTGAGTCCCACTGATGATTTAAGCCTTTTAACCCATAGTAGCTCTCATGATATAGGAAAGATAGTGACCATAAGCCAAATTCACTCTCACATGCCTATGTGTCTGTGTCCCTGGACCTTTTTCAGCAAACCTACGCCAATGTCCCCAAGACTTTAGCCACTTTTCTAGTCCAGAATCTCGACCTCTACCTAGAACTTGCTATAACCTTCAAAATACATCAAAGACATGATGATAAGATGAACAAATAAAAAATCAACCTCAGTACTAAGCCTGATCATCCCCAATTGGGACTGACATTCTGTCAAACATTTGGCATCAATGGAACCTACCAGTCTAGGATACAAGATAGAGCTTAAATGACTGAAAGAACTTATGAAACATAACCAAAAGGATCACCACATTCTCCATTTAACTATTATATCATCAATTAGGTCTTTCATCCATTCATTTAACAATTACAAGTAAATACATGAAATAATCATGACATGAACTTATTATCACTCTAGGAAACTCGCCTAGGTTGCAGCTTGGAGATGCCTGGTAACATATAATCTTCAATATTGTTCTTTGAACTATTGGAATGAATGATGGTTTGGATCAAGCTAGATAACCATTTCAACTATATTCTCACTCAAGACATGCATGAACACCCTCAGCTCTACAAGGCTTTAGACCACTAATGCTCAATAGTTTGTAAATTCAATGAATAGATGGAGAATACTACTTGTACCAGTAGATGCATATATAAAAACATATGAATGGCTAGCTACATGAAGTAAAAGAAAATTGAAAATATAATTTATCAAAGCAAAGATAAGATGACAGTTATTTGGCCTTAGACACAAAAGAAAACATGAACAAACTGTTCAAGTGCAAGCTTAGAACATAAGAGGAAAATGGACATTGAACATATAACAGCAAAAGAAGCTTGTATTCACTAGAATGAAGATGAGAAGCTTGAGGGAACAAGGTATCAGTAATCTCCAGAGGTTGAACCTATGTTACATTTAGTTTTAAGCCTTTTATAGGCCTTTTATAATGATCCTGAGCCTTTTGAGGCTCGCGGTCTTAATCTGTCCTTCCTGTCTTTTCAACAACCTGATGCCATGACTAGGCACACATGGGCTTGAGGGTTTCTTATTCTGATAGAAGAATAACCGCATTCAGATATTTTGGGTAGTTTGTTGCGTTGTATGGGAGCTCTCTTGTGCTAGAGATGCCCCACAATCATTTGGTTTGTTCTGGTTGTGTTGTGTTGTGGCTCCATGATCGCTTCTAGTTGATTCAGCTGTGTTGCATTGTCTATGCTCCCTGATCGCTTTCTGGCCTCTACTCTGTCGTGGAATGGCTCTTCGGGCCTATGAAATCCCTTTAAAATGTGGACAATGACTATTTTGTGTTTAATATAGAAAACACAGCAATACTGTAAAAATCCCGCCCATTTCTATTTTTTCCGGACTTCAGCAATCCTCAAATATGGCTTATTTTTCTATCGGGTCCGCCCTTTGGGTTGCGATCGCAAATCGCAAGTGGCCTGGTCCCATGTATTTTCTCTGTATTCTAAAAATACAAAAATTTCTAAAAACACGTTAAAAATGACTTTTGTGGACTTGAAAATATTATATATTTTCGTTCCCGAACCCTTTCGAGTCCGAGACCTATCACATCATCGTTGCCCTTTGGTGCCTTTCTATTTCGTTAAATAAAAAAATACACGCAAATGTATTTAAAATGGCCAATCTGCGGACTTGAAAAATTATGCATTTCCCTTCCTGGACCCTTTCGGATATGGACCTTATCACATATCACAAAACCTAGCTTCCCTTTGTATTTCGTTAAATAACGAAATACGCGACAAATGTATTGAAAACTGGCTTTCCGCGGACCTGAAATATTATGTATTTCATACTTATAATGTCGTTGGGTCCGGCTCATCAGGTCGCACATATGTCTGTGCATAGGCCCCACCCCTTAGTGCTATTCCGTTGTGATACAGTGATGCGATCTGATCGCAATCGCATATCGCCTGAGCCAAAGGTCCATGGTTAACGCTCATAGTAATCCCCGATAGCGATCCGCCAACGCGACCCATCGATGTGACCCGCCGATCCCATCATCTGAGATCATTGATCGACAGTGTCTTGTACCCCTCCTTTAAGTCGTCCTCTTTGTAGTGCCGATTACAATTTGCTACTTAGATCTAGACCGTTGATCGGCCAGATCTAATGGCTGCTATGCTTTGACTATTTTTCATGGTTTTTGTTAGAAAATTATATATTACAGAGCAATGGAACACATAGAATATTGCATAAATATAAACAAAGAAAACACATAAAACCAGAGAGACACAGATATATGTGGTTCACCCAGTTTGGGCTATGTCCACCCCAAACAGCCAGTCCTTCCTTTCTATTATCCAGCAAAATGAAGAGACACAACCTACAACAGATCTGTTGTAATATCCTCTGTTTTCTCTCACAGTCTCACCTCTTTGTTTCTCGCTCGGAGAATACACATCATATTACACAGCCTCAATAAAATGCCCTCATACAAAGAGAGGGGTTGCCTTCTAGGGAAAAAACCCTAAACTAAACATAATTTCTACCATTAGATCATCTGCCTAATGAACGACCCAGATTGACTAGAAATTACTATACTTTTACAAGGCAATTTTACATTTGCTTTTAGCTTCGGAGGTGTTGCCCCCGAAACCCCCGCTGGGGGACCGATGGCCCCCAGACCCCCCAGCCGGGGGGGATTGCCCCGCCCAAACCCCCACGGGGGGGACAAGTCCCCCCCCGCGTGGAGGGGTGCACAAACTTCTTGGGGTATACATCCGGCTGAAACAAAGACCTCTAAATAATCATGCTCCACACCCAATAGGTTTTTCATGGTTTTGGAGTGTTTTTTCCTCCCGATAATGTATTTCTGCCCTTCCAAGGGCTCTCCTCTTGTGCTTATGTTAACCTTTGGATGATCTTGAGCAAATATTGAAGATTTAAAGAGCATTTTTGGATCCATTGGCATGATTTCAACAAAATTTTGGAGACTTTAAGAGCATATATGGATCCATTTTTGGGACTTTTGCCAGCGAGGCTAACACTAGCTCCTTCTGGGGATGAAATCCTCCCTGTGAGGTTTCAAGGATCATAGATCAATGTCTTTCCTGTAAAAACAAAATCAAATCTTCCTCCTAGTGTTCCATTGGGCATGGAGTCTATTTTTTAATGAAAATAAAAATTGGAAAAAACATATTTACAATAACAAGGATTTAAAGCCTAAAATGAAATAAAGTTTCAAGAACCGCCCATTTACTGGGCTACCAAAAGTATCTCCTCCTTCCAGACTGTGCAGAATAAATGTATTGTTCTGCTGAACTTGAGTGATGAAAAATGGACCTGTCCATAAGGAGTCAAACTTGCCATGATTACCTTTAGTTTCCTTCAATGCATCCCATTTAAGCACCCAGTCACCAACTTGGAAATTGTCCACTTTTGCCTTCCTATCAAAGGTTTCTTTGATTTTCTTCTGATGAGCTTTTGACTTCTCAACCAGTTGCTCTCTGATCGACTGTAGTTCAACCAGGTTATTCATTCTTCTTACCATGTCATTCTCTTCATCTTGTTCTTCTTGCAAGAATTTAGCCATAGGGAGAATCAACTAGATAGGGAAAACATCATCAGCACCATTAACCAGTTTAAATGGAGAATTCCATGGACTTTTTGATGGTAACTCTATTAGCCCATAGCGCAAACTTCAACTTGGAATCCCAACCCTTTTTGTTGTCCTCTAATAGTTTTTTGATTACCCTTACCAGACTCTTGTTAGATGATTTTGCCAAGCCATTACCTTGAGGATAATATGAGGTAGAATGCACCACTTGAATGCCCATGGATTCAGTCATGTACACTAATTATTTTTCCTCGAAAGTTGCTGCATTATCAGTGATTAGTTTGGTTGGGCAACCAAATCTAGTGAAAATATTCTCATTCAAAAGCTTTATGACAACTTGATGATTGGAATTCTTAGTGGGTATAGCCTCAATCCACTTGGTGAAATAATCAGTGGCTACTAAGATCCATTTGTGTTGGCCACTGGAATGTAGGTTGATATCACCTATAAATTCCAAGCCCCACTGCTGGAAGGGACCACTGACATGTACTGGCTTCAAGGGCAGATATTTTAGTTGATATCTTCCTGTGAACCTTTGACACTTGTCACAAGATTTCAATAAAGAAAACACATCAGAGAATAGCGTAGGCCAATAATACCCAACCCTCAGGATTTTGTGGGTTGTGGTTTTCCAATAATGATGCCCTCCACAGATGCTAGAATGGAACTGGTGTATGACTTCCACATATTGTTCTTTATCTAGACATCTCAAGAGGATTCCTGATGGGTCTTTCCAATAAAGAAGATTTTTATTAATGCAGAATTTGGCTGATCTGAGTTTAATGGCTCGGGCTTGACTTAAGCTAAGCCCTGGAGGGACTTCTAGCTTCTGCAAAAAATGAACTATGTTGGAACACCATTCATAGGTGGCTAGACTTTTAGCCAAAGACTAATTATGCTTTTGTTCTTCTGCTGCTCCCTCTATCTTCTCATCATCTAAATTTAGACCCATGCAATTTATGTCTAACAAGCTACAGTTTTCTTCAGCCATAAGTTTAGCCAAGCCCTGGCCTTTGACAAGCTTAGTGGGTTTCACCTCTATGTTAAACTCTATGAATCTTGCAATCCATTTAGCTCTCTTTCCATCAATATCTGGTTGAGTTAAGACATCGTTTACTAATGCTGAAGGTACATATGCAACTACTATGGAATGTAGAATATAAATTTTGAATGCCTTTAAAGATTTTATGAGAGCATAAGCTTGTTTTTCAATAAAGTCATACCTTAGTTCAGCATCCCTTAGAGTTTCACTGAAAAAGGCCAAGGGGTGCTCTATGCGTTCATCATTTTTCTGTGACAAAACTACTACAAGTGTATCATAAGAGGCAAAAAAGAAGATACAAAACTCCTTAGTGTAATCGGGGCTGATTAGAGTGGGAGCTTCCATGATAGCTTGCTTGATTGCTTCAAAATAGCTTCTTGAAGCATCTATCCATTTTATTTATGATCCTTTCTTCAGCATGGGAGTGATGTGTTTTACTAACTCTACAAAGTTTGGAATGAACCTCCTTACGAAGTTAATCTTACCCAAGAAGAATTGAATGTCCCTTTTTTACCTTGGGATGGACAATTAACCCAAATGGATCTAAGAATGCCCTCTAAGTCTTCATGGACTTTTAAAAATCATGCCCAAAGTTAAAAATCCCTTAAAAGATCAAAATTATTATAAGAGGGACACCCTTAGCAGGGCAGAGAAACACTATCGGGAGGCCTAAAACCCATGAAATTGTGAAAGAAAAAACAGAGCAATTGCAAGTGGAACAAGTGATGCATAGTAGCTGTCTAATATAGTCGACCAATGGTCTAGATCAGATCAGCAATCACAATCAGCGGTGACCATTGGCAGAGATCGGCGAGATTCACATAATATTTGCGATCATGAACAGTGATATCGGTGCTTAACATATGTATATGGTGACGACGATTGGCTGAGTTAATATGGACCGTCGATCAAGTGTATAGATCAATGACCCATATTACATTGCAAGATCGTTATCAGGGGATTGCAAGAGCCCTTACAATGGCCCGGGGGAATTGCGATGAGAGATTGCGATATCGCAATCAGAGTGACCCGATGATCCAGACCTGATAGGATTATCGGTAATATTTTATATGATTTGAGATTCGCAAACAAGGCCATTTCAATGTATTTTCGTGATTTTCATGTATTTCCAAAATATAAAGGAAATGAGCCATTGCGGTTTGCGACAGCGACAACAGGTGAACTCGATGGAGAATAGGGAGGATTTAAGGACTTTTGAAGTCTGACTTGTCATGTTTTTGGCGGATTTCTCTGTTTCAAAATGAATTTTCTTATGTTTTAACAAGACGTGGTTGTTTTAATAATTTTAGAGACCCGGGGTACTCTGGCATTATGGATAGGTGGCCACCTCCCTTGCATATGTTAAACAATGATTGAATAACGATGGCAGAGGGATTCTAAGCATTCAGAGGCCGGGGAGACTGAGAGCCGAGGATGCGAAACGAATAGGGAGCCTTGAATGGCTTTAAAATCTGCAAACAAAGAGCAAAGAGGCAGGCAGTATTCAAAAGCAAATGCGAGACAAAGTTTAGAGAAGATTGAGAGTTGTGTGGGAGTCTGTGTACTCAGAGGAATCTTGAGGGATTCAAGTGAAGCTCTTGTGATTGTAATCTGTTTATGTGTGAGGCTCAAATTGAGCTCACTGTTGTAAACAAAACTCTGCTTGAAGACATAATAGAGAGGCCACCACTGAAGGCTAGACTAGGAGATGTAGCCCAAGAGTATTGAGTGAACTTCTTATTAAATTTGTTGTGCCATGTGTTATCTATTATGTTTGTTTACTGCTTCATAGTTTGTGCATTCCGTAATATTATCAATCCATTGCATATAATGACATAGACTAATCCATACACATAAGTCTGTAATACCTTATTAATTGTCTTAGATGTCATTTTCAGATCAACAATGTCTGAATGGATTGAACCCTTGCTGGATCAATCTTCACATCTTTAGCAGAAACAATATGTCCCAGAAGTTTGCCTTCTTCTAGAGCAAACTGTGACTTCTTTGGGTTCACCAAAATTCCAAACTGTCTGCACTTTAGGAAGACCATCTTCAAATGCTGCAAATGGTCTTTATGACTGCTAGAGAAAGCTGTTATGTCATCAAGATAAATAAGGATAAACTTGTCCTTCTCTCCCACGAAGGGTATGTCCATGGCCCTTTGAAAATTAGCCCTAGCATTCATCAGTCCGAAAGGCATCTTGGAGTACATGAAGGTGCCCCAAGGAGTAGTGAAGGTGGTCTTTTCTTGATCTTCTGGATGTACAACAATCTGGTTGTAACCTGAAAATCCATCTAAAAAAGACATGACTCTAGCCCCTGAAACTCTTTGCAGCAAGTGTTCCATCTTAGGCATGGGGTAGTTATCTTTTTCAGAGCACTTATTCAAATTTTTGAAGTCAACACAAAGCCTGATTTCTCCATTTTTCTTTATTACTACCACAAGGTCAGTTATCCACTTTGAATACCTTAGGGGAACTATGATTTTGGCATCCAACAACTTCTTGATTTCTTTCTCAATCAAAGGCAATAAGAGAGGGTTGATAGGTCTTAATTTATGCTTAAAAGGGATGGTGTTATTTTCCAGTGGAATCTTATGTTGAATGATGTTTGTGTCATAGGTTTTAAGATCATTGTATTCCTAGGAAAAAATGTCAGCGAATTGCTTCATGAGGGTGTAATACTCGGAATTCTGGGCAAAAGACAAATGAGTGGACAGGTTTATGTATTTCGGATGGGCTAAGCTCCCTATATTGTGATTACGAACAAAAGACTCATTTTCTATTTTGGCAGGCTTATAAGGTACATCGTTATGATCTAATAGCTTCTCTAGAGGCACCAATCCCTTTGGTATATGGTTACTAGGCAGCTGGACGATGCTTTCTTGGTCGATCTCATTCTTTAACTTGGATTGGCCACATTCTTATATGGTTTCATTTTCCTGATCGATGTGCATTTCAGAAAATTCCTCAACGACTTGCAAAAACCTGTCAATTTCATCATCGTCTTCAAAAAATTTCCAGTATTTGACGTTGTCAGGTAGAGACGGTCTATATTTCACCTGAATTTCATATATCAATTTAGGAGGAAAAGGAGGAATAAACGTGCTAGCAGACATAACAAGGGAGTTGACAAGCTGATTCTTCATTCTTGGAATGTAAGAAATGCTGAAATTATTAAAAGAATCCTTGAGCCTCCATACCTCATCTCTGTATGTTTTCAGCCTTGGATTCTTAGCTTGGAAAGTTTTATTCACCTGCCAAATAATGGGGTATGCATCTCTAAACACTTTCAGGCCTTTGATGCCCATTTCTTTAGCAGTGCTTAAGCCCAGAATCAAAGCTTCGTACTCTGCTATGTTGTTTGTGACCTGAAAGGTTAATTTGAAAGATAAATGAATATATTCCTGTGTGGGGACACAAAAAATACACCTACCCCTACAGCTTCTTTAGAGCAAGCCCCATCAAAGAACATGTCCCAAATCTGTGGGCCTTCTTCCTCAACAATCTCGCAAACTAGTTTTTTAAGCTGCGTGGACGCCAACTAGGATTCTTCAATATGAAGAATACATGCTCCAAGATCAGTGTCAATATCATATATGGGATGATTAGTGGGATTCCTTTCATCGTTGATGATATAAGCCAACTGATCTTCTCTATATAATCTCCTGCTCTCACCTCTAAAAACTAGGACAGTAGCATAGGATAGATCATTTTGTAATGATCCACCTAATCTCTTGATCCAGCCTCTGGAAAGCAACATGCTGAACTTGGGGGGGACATCTACTACCACAATATCCATCATCATGCTTTTCATGGGAGCTGAGATAAAGTGATGGCTAGGTCTTTGATTAATCCCAGGCATTTCACTTTTCTAGAGTCAAAAGAAAACAGGTCATGATAAGTCTTGGTAATGTCAAGACACAACTCATCCATGATAGCTTTGGCCATTAGATTATGGCTGGCTCTAGTGTACAATAGGCAGTTGTGAAGGATTTTATCATGAATAGTTAGAGAGAAATAGAATGATGGGGAGCTGTCTTCACAATTTTCAATCATCGAGATGAGAATAACAGTTGGCTTGTCATCTTGTAGATTTACATAGTTGGTGGAGTCTTGGATGGCTTTAGGCTCAAGAGCCTCGAGAATGGATCTTTTGAAGGACTCATTCTTCACTAGTTCGATCAGAGGCATAGGTATTCTTAGCTTCTGAATTTTTGCTTGAAAATTGAAAGGAGAAGGAGACTTTTCAAGACCTCTTACCTCATGAGCTAGAGCCTTGAGGATGATAGGATCAACTGTTGGTTGCTTCTGGTTATTAGCTTTTTGTACTGTAGGGACAATAGCTCTTTGAACAGGAGTTTCCTTAGCATTATTTATCTTTGACCTTAGATTATATCTTTTATGATCTATAGTTTGTAAAATAGCTTCACCATCCCATTCTTGGTTAATCTGATCATTGAATAATGACTTTTCATAGGCAACTGAGGTCAAAAAGGAGGCATTGCCTTTGTCTTCTAGACAATGGATCTCATCATCTTCTTCAAACTGCTCTTCTTCCATGACTACATTCTGGAAAGGGGTCTTCACCCTTTGGTCTTCAATGGCATCTTTGCTTCTTTGCAAAATCTGCAACTGCTCATTATTTCTTCTATATGGATTTGGATTTGGATTTCTTGGAGCAAAGGTATTAGGAAATCTCCCTTTCCCAGGGTGCTTCTCAACATTTAATTTGGAGATTTCAGAGGCTAATGACTCGATCATTTTGGTCATTTTATCTATCTTAGGATCAGAGGATGATGAAGACTCACCCCTCTGTCTTCTTCTATCAAAATTTCCCTTGAGCTTCTCTACAACCATTATGTTTGATTCCACTTCCAAGTTTGCATCCTTCATGTCAGCCAAAGTAGCACATCGCCTCTCCCTCAATAATAGGCAAAAGTAGTGGGTTTAGCAGAGGTGATTTTAGCAAAGCTAGTAGTGGGTTTTACTTCAGCTGGTATCTCGTTGTACATACGGTTAAACCTCTTATTAAAATTAGACAGCAACTCACTATTTTCCCTCTTTAAGTTCCCAAACTCGGTGTGGTAGTAAAGGAGATCCTTCTTATCCCCCCAATGCTTTAGAAATGCGTCATCTAAAGCCTCAATATCTGCTATAGATCTTTGGGTTAGTTCTCTGAACCATTTTCTAGCCTCTCCATCTAGGCTTTGGACAAAGACTCTCATCCACACATCATCTTCACTAATGTCCAGGTTATCAGCATAGCTATAGAACGAATCAAGATTTTCTTCAGCAATAACACCTTCAATCCTAGTGAACTTAGGCCTATATTTCTAATCTTCTCTAGTAGGCATGGCATTCAAAGGAGTGGGTAGTATTAGAGGTCCATACCTAGCATCTATGATTTTTTCCATTTTGGTGGGTGCTTGTGGTCCTGCCATAGCTGTGGTGGCTATAAGAGTACTGGCAGTCTAAATGATAGAGGGTTGAGGAGTGACTAACAAGACTAAAGGAGTATGATGGATAGGAGGTGTTGTTTCCTTTAGGCTTACAACAAAAAGAGAACCTAAAGAATAAGGATCTTTATGAATCTCTGAGAGTTTTTCTTCACTGCTAGTATTAGATGCTATACTCTCAACATGTCTTTGTTCTATTAATAGATTTTCTTGAAGAGATATAGAAGATTGTTTAGGTTTACCTGAACTTGATGCGCCTTTGTGCAATACCTTTCTTTCCTAGATGAATTTTTCAGGGTCAGATACTAGGTCAGCTTGTGATTTCTAAGGATTTCTCCGAGTATGACTCACAAACTGATCCAGAACTATGAAGTGGAGTCACCAAGAGGTTCGTCCTTCAGTAGAGTCACCAGATAGATGATTACAACCAAAAAAGTGCCCAGACTTTGTCTATCATCATAGTTGGATTTGTGTTGTTTCCCAGGGAAGCTGAGCTTCAGTTTCTTCTCCCCAACAACGACACCAATTATGTTATCACTCCAAGAAACTCTCCTAGGTTGCAGCTCAGAGATGCCTGGTAAAATATAATCTTCAATATTGTTCTATGAAATATTGGAATGAATGATGGTTTGGATCAAGCCAGATAACCATTTCAGCTCTATTCTCACTCAAGACATGCATGAACAACCTCAGTTCTACAAGGCTTTAGACCACTAATGCTCAATAAATGAATAGATGGATAATACCACCTGTACCAGTAGATGCATATATAAACACATATGAATGGCCAGCTACAGGAAGTAAAAGAAGCTTACAAATGTAATTTATCAAATTAGAGATAAGATGACAGTTGTCTGGCCTTAGACACAAAAGAAAACATGAACAAACTATTCAAGTGCAAGCTTAGAACAGAAGAGGAAAATGGACATTGAACATATAACAGCAAAAGAAGCTTATATTCACTAGAATGAAGATGAGAAGCTTGAAGGAATAGAGTATCAGTAATCTCCAGAGGTTGAACCACTGTTACATTTAGTTTTTGGCCTTTTATAGGCCTTTTACAATGATTCTAAGGCTTCTGAGGCTCGAAGTCTTAATCTATCCTTCTTGTCTTTTCAACAACCTAATGCCATGACTAGGCACGCATGGGCTCGGGGGTTTCTTCTTCTGACAGAAGAATAACTACATTCAGATATTTTGGGTAGTTTGATGTGTTGTTTGGGAGCTCTCTCGTGCCAGAGATGCCCCACAATCGTTCTGTTTGTTCTAGATGTGTTGTGTCATGGCTCCATGATTGCTTCTGGTTGATTCAGCTGTGTTGCACTATCTATGCTCCCTAATCACTTTTTGGCTTCTGCTCTATGGTGGAATGGCTCTTCAGGCCTATGAAATCCCTTTAAAATGTGGAAAATGACTATTTTTTGTTTAATATAGAAAACACAACAATATTGTAAAAATACGCCCATTTCTGTTTCTTCCGGACTTCAACAGTCCTCAAATATGGCTTATTTTTCTATCGGGTCTGCCCTTTGGGTCGCGATCGCAAATCGTAAGTGGCCTGGCCCCTTGTATTTTCTCTATATTCTAAAAACACAAAAATTGTTGAAAACATGTTAAAAATGGCTTTTACGGACTTGAAAATATTATATATTTTTGTTCCCCAACCCTTTCGGGTCCGAGACCTATCACATATCGCAAAACCCAGCTTCCCTTTGTATTTCGTTAAATAATGAAATATGCAACAAATGCATTGAAAACTGGCTTTCCATGGACCTAAAATATTATGTATTTCATACTTATAATGTTGTCAGGTTCACCTCATCGAGTTGTACATATGCCTGTGCATAGGCCCCGCCCCTTAGTGTTGTTCCTCTGTGATACAGCGATGCAATCTGATCACAATCGCATCGCATATCGCCCGAGCCAGAGGTCCATGGTTAGCGCTCATAGTAATCCCCGATAGTGATCCATCGATCCCATCATCGGAGATTGCTGATTGGCAATGTCTTGCACCCTTCCTTTAAGTCGTCCTCTCTGCAACGCCAATTGCGATTTTCTGCTTAGATCTGGGCCGTTGATAGACCAGATCTAACGACTGCTATGCTTTGACTATTTTTCATGGTTTTTTCATGGTTTTGGAGTGTTTTTGCCTCCTGATAGTGTATTTCCACCCTTCAAAGGGCTCTCCTCTTGCACTTAAGTTGACATTTGGATGATCTTGAGCAAATCTTTAAGATTTCAAGAGCATTTTTGGATCCATTGGCATGATTTTAAGCAAATTTTTGAGACTTTAAGAGCATATATGGATCCATTTTTGGGCCTTTTGCCAACGAGGCTAATAGAAACAACCATATAACCATGCTTATAACCAACATAAAACCATATAAATATCAGAGATATGACAACCATTAAATCCACATATAAACCAGTGCATAAGTAAGATAAATTAGCCTTTATTAATCATAAGCAAATTTGACCTGGTTCAAGACTTCCACATACCACCAAACCATAGACATGGCTAAACCAAATCTCTCTTTCATCCAGTCACCCCCGTGCCATATTCCAAGCATGAAAGTGGGATCTCATAGAACAACCAATCCATGAAAAACCAAGGGAATCTAGAGGTTAAACCACCTCCACCCTCACTAAACCATGATCACACCAAAACCGGTGCTCCAATCAAAATTGAACCAAACTTGGAATGCCATCCAAAATCCATCACTATCCTTGAGGAATTTTCTGTCTCCTTGTCTCTCAAGATTTACAGCAATCCAATCCAGGATCACTAGGCCCTAAACCGAGACCCAACTCTCAATGTTTACCACAATACAAACCTAGATCACTAGGCCCTAAACAGAGACTTTTTCCTCAAGATTTACCATGTATCCCACCAAAACCGGTCAAGGGATTCCTAGGCCTTCGGGAATGAACCTTGAGACCACCTTTGCCCTGGATTCCAAAATTCATTCGGCAAACCAAAGCTCAAAACTGAGATAAACATCCCAACATACCATGGCATTCGTAGAAAGGCAAGGCTAGGCTAAAAACCACTATCATAACCCAGAAAAACCATGCCACCAACAACAAGAGAACCATATACCAACATGAAAATTCATGCATGTCCAAACCAGCTAGGAAATCACACATGCAAAAGGTTACCTGCAAGTATTCTTGCTAAATTTTCTTGATCCATCTTTCCTTCCTTGATCCTTGCTTTCCTTTACTTTTCTTTCCTTTCTTTTCCTTCCTTCATCCAGAACTCGAGTGCTCCAAGAAAAGTCTAACTGACCAAGAGTGAGAGAGAGAGAGAATAATGAGAGAGCTCCAAACTTGAACTAACAAAAGGTTACTAATTGATCC
Source organism: Pinus taeda (assembly GCA_000404065.3). Classification (NCBI taxonomy): domain Eukaryota; kingdom Viridiplantae; phylum Streptophyta; class Pinopsida; order Pinales; family Pinaceae; genus Pinus; species Pinus taeda. The sequence goes on along the minus strand of APFE031103325.1, from coordinate 8,662 downwards.
TTAGAAGCATTTTTATTAATGAGGCCTCTATTTTCTTCATTTTCCATTATTTTCCTTTAATTTCCTCCTCACATGTAACATGTGACCTTTCACCTTAATTTTCTCCTATTTTCCTTTATTTTCATATATAAATTTGCCAAAATGTGTTTTTGCCTTTTCCTTTGCCAATTTTCCTTAGCCAAAACACACATCGAGTGATGCCCACTAGGATATATTTTCCTAACATTCATCTTGGAAAAAGTGTTCCTTAACCATGGTCTCATTTCGCCTTTATTAACTTTTATTACATGAAATTTTTCACCAGGGTTGTTACACAACCAAGGTAACTTCATCAACAATATCATAAGACTTCCAATAATAGGCATGCCTATTTATTTTATTATCATTTTTATAAATGTCATATCTTTGGACATAAATATGTTAATTTTAGAAGGATCAAAGTTGAATGAAATGAAAATCCAAGATATAATAACAATCAAAATTTTAGATCTCAAGACTCTTCTCTCAGAGATCAAAACATATTCTCTCCCTTGTTAAATGAAGTAGAATGCTTCAAATGTAATAATTTTGGGCACAAAGCAAGTGAGTGCATAATCATGTTATAATACCAGTCTAAGTCCTAAAATGTTAGATAGTCATCTATCCAATAAGATAAGGGGAGCTAGAAACGAAAAGCTAAAAGGAGCATGCAGTGTGGACTTGCTTTATTGGCTCATAATTAAGAAAAAAAATGGTATGTGGATAATGGTTGTTCCAAACATATAACTGGAGATAAAATAAAAATTATGTTGCTAAAAGAAAAGGACAGAGGAAACAATGTCACCTTTGGAAATAATGCTCTAGCCAGAATCAAGGGTAAATGTGTAGTCAGCCTTGATAAAAAAAAATAGAAACACAAAAATGTGTTGTATGTAGAATGTCTCAAGAACAATCTACTTAGTGTTAGCCAAATGTGTGATAATGGCTACAATGTGACCTTTCGATCTAAAGACTTTGAAATCGACAACATGAAGAATGGAAAATTGGTGGGAAAAGCAATCAGAACCAATAATAATGTAAATGAGTTTGATGATTCCATAGTTAACTGCTATTTAAGAAAACCGAGTGAAGCATGGTTGTGGCACAAGAGGCTTGGGCATATGAATTTTGATAATTTGGTAAAAGTTAGCAAGATGGGAGATGTGAGAGGATTACCAAGACTGTCAAGGCCCGATAACTCAATCTGCAAGTCATGTAGTTTGGCAAGAAAACTAGGACTTATTTCAAGTCAAAAGAGTTCTCCTCGTCCATACCTTTGGAGCTCTTTCACACAAATATTTGTGGTCCAACTAAAGTATAAAGCCCAAAAGGAGAAAGGTATTTTATTTTGCTCATTGACTATTTACCAAGGCTACTTGGATTGTGCTCTTAAAAGAAAATTCGGAAGCATTCAATCATTTTAAGAGATTTGAAGCTCAAGTAGAAAATGAGAAAGACTTGAATATAAAATACTTAAGATCAAACAGATGAGGAGAGTACACCTCAATAGAGTTTGAGAATTTTTGTGAAGAGAACAACATGAAGAGGCAGTGCTTAGTGGCTAGAACTCCACAACAAAATGGAGTGGAGGAGAGGAAGAACTAAACAATCCAGGAAATGGCCAAAGAAATGTTGGATTAAGCAGGTGTGTTTGACATCTTCTGGGAAGAAGCAACACAGGATATAGTGTATCTATCAAACATAACTCAACTCAGGCCTAATAGTAACAAAAATCCCTATGAGTTATGGAAGGGAAGACCTGCATGAGTTAAACATCTCAAGGTGTTTGGAAGCAAGTGCTTCATCAAAAGGAATGATAAGAATCTTGGAAAGATTCACTTTGACGAAGGAATATTTCTTGGGTACTCTGCTCAAAGTAAAGGATATAAGTGTTACAACAAGCAGACAAATAAGATTGAGGATTACATTGATAGTAGATGAAATAGGTTTACAACCTGAGTCCTCTAAAATAAATATGAACTCAGATGATGAAGAGAATTCGGATATGAGGTCCACATACATGGAAGAAATAGATTCAAATAGTGAAGGTGAGGAAGAAAGCATAGCTGCAAGGCCAAAGACACCTTCCAAGTACGTACAGAAAGAAAATTCATAGAATCAGATACTTGGAGATCAAAGACATGGTGTCCAAACCAGGAGAAAACTTGTTGGAAATACAAGTTATGCAAGTCTAGCTCTGTTATCGCAGATAGAACCCAAGAATCTCAGCCAAGCAAGTGAATACAAGTTCTGGGTGAAAGCTATGAATGAAGAACTTCACCAAATTGAAAATAATGACAATTGGGAACTTGTTCCAAGTCCTAAAGAGAAAAATGTTATTGGAACCAAATGGGTTTTCAAAAACAAACTTAATGAGCAGGGTCAAGTAATCAGGAGCAAATCTCGATTGGTTTGCATAGGGTATGCCCAATTAGAAGGGGTAGATTTCGAGGAAAACTTTTCACCAGTAGCACAACTAGAAGCTATCAGGATATTTCTTGCTCTTTCTACCCATAAAAACATCAAGGTATATCATATGGATGTGAATTCTGCATTTCTCAATGGAGATTTAGAAGAAGTTTACATTGAGCAGCGAGAAGGATTTATACTCACCACAGATGAAGGTTTCATATGAAAATTGAAGAAGAATTTGTATGGAATGAAACAGGCTCCCAGGGCTTTGTAAAAAAGGCTAAATAAATACCTTCAACAATAAGGCTTTACGAAAGGCATGGTTGACAATAACTTATATGTAAATTCTTAAGGAAATCATATACTAATTGTAGTTTTGTATGTGGATGATATAATATTTGGCAGCAACATGGAACAATTTGGGCATAAAGTTGAAAAATGTATGCAGACATAGTTTGAAATGTCTATGATTGGAGATCTATCCTTCTTCCTAGGTTTGAAAAAGTGCTCAATCTACACAATGAGTGTTTATATCCCAATCCAAATATCTCGAGCAAACTATGAAGATATTTAGGCAAGAATATTGCAAGCTAGTAAGCACACTTATGACTATAGGATGCAAGTTGTGAAAAGAAGATGGTACATCGCTAGTAAATCGGACTGAATATAGATCCATGATAGGAAGCTTGTTTTATCTTACATCTTTGAGGTCACACATCATGCAATATGTGGGTCTTGTGGCTAGATTTTAGGCTTTCCCACATCAAATTCATGTTGTTGCTGACAAAATAATTTTTAAATATCTTCAACGAATAGCAAAATATGGATTGTGTTATGCTAAGAGTGAAGAGTTTAAGTTGAAAGCCTACACTGATGAAGATTGGGCTAATAGTTTTGATGGTAGTAAAAACACCTCTTGTGCAACTTTCTTCTTAGGAAAATTCTTGGTGTCATGGCTCAGCAAGAAACAAGCCTCTATTTATTTATCAAATGTTAAAGCAGCGTATATTGTTGTTGCTACCTATTTTACACAGATTCTATGGATGAAGCAGAATTTAAAATATATTGAGGTAGAGTCGACTGATCCTATTCCAATAATGTGTGACAACATAAGTGCCATGAGCATCTCCAAAAGTCCAATCATGTATTCAAAGGCTAAGCATATTCCTATCAAGTTCCATTTCTTGAGGGAATAATTGGCAACCAATATTGTTAGACTTGAATATGTGGCCACTAAAGAGAAACTTGTAGATATATTTACTAAGCCATTGGCAAGAGCACCATTTGAATATCTCAGGTAGTAGATAAGAGTTGTAACTCCTCCCTCCAAATGACTTCATTTTGGTAGGTGGTGGTAGCAACTTAGCATGTGGGAGCCATGGGAGAGTAGGCTACAATGGTTTAAGGGGATCATTCAAGAAGTATTCATTGCCATTGATGCCAAAGGGGGAGAACATTATTGGGCAATCGAAGAATACCATACCTATTCTAAGGGGGAGATTATGGTGTTTCCATCAAGGCCAAAGGGGGAGATTGTTGGACAATTGGTTGTGTTTGAATGGATAGTGTTTGTGTTAGTGTTGCAATTTATTTCAACTAGACTGTCATGGATGCTTATCGCAGCAGATGCATGCATTAATGGCCCAATAGGACTCCCATGGTTGTTACAATACTCTGTAGAGAATCATCACAGTAGCAGGCATATTGAAAAATCCATAAAATGATGACTACAATGATGGTCTAGATGGAATCCCATAGTAGTTGTAGGCTTTATGTAGATAATCATCATATTATCAGGTGTTGGGTTGTGGAAAAGGTATGTTTTTATCCTCATAATAGCTTAAATCAATAATTTGTCTTTATGTGTTTATCTTCATTTTAGGAATAAATATAGAAGAAATAATTGCAGAAGCTGGATAAAATCGATCATTAACGAAATGGGTAAATTTGGGCATGAAAAACTAACTTTCGTTATCTTTATATGCAGGAACATAAATTAAACGATTATTGTTCAAATGACAGAATAATAGCAACCAAGAAAGGAAAAGGACAATGTCTCAATTACAAAGAACAATAGAAGACCAGGAGGATTAATTCTATTCTGTGATGAAATCAGATTGTCAGTTGTGAAATCCTCAGGATCCCCTAATCCTAAGGATTTGTTTTTATCCATTTATCTTTCCAAGGTTATATAAAGCCATCCGGTGAAATGAACAGCTAGTTAGAAATTTCAAGACTGTAACTATTCATTTTGGACACATAGTATTTTTCAATACTATGACGATGTAACTCTATTATCAAGTTTAATGAAGAAGAATATGTTTTACCTATAATCACATTTCGAGTTTCTTTCGAGAGTGACTTCTGGAGACTTTGGGCCCAGTCGATAGGAGATTTACTACTTTAATTGTGTCATATTTATTTCTTCTTATTCTTATAGTTGTTTATTATTGTTAGTTCATGAAATTAGAATTATTTTGATTGTTGTGAGTATTGATTATTATGATTTGCTTTTACCGTTCAAACTAGATTCTAGAGCTTGTCGTGTTTTACATCTACGTGTTAATCTTGACCGAATTGGTCAGGTTAATTTAAGTATTCGATTGATGTTCATTCTAAAGTAGTGTTACCAGAGATCTCAAGCTTATATTTGATTTCTTTCCATGAGATTTTTGAATAGTTACTTGTAGTTCATTTGTTATAGCTTTGCTTCATGTTGAACGAATTATTGCATATACCAGTTAGATTGCTAATAGTGATTCCTTTTACTTGCATTCCAATTCAGTTCTCTGCATAATAGATTAAATTAGAATTGACAATACTTTAAATATTTCTTTTAGAATTGTTTGGATTGAACTTTGAGAATTATATATTATTGCAATGATTCTAAATCATTTCATTATGAATTAGCCTCTAAATTCACTTGCATAGACAATGTTGAACACTCTTGAAATAAGTAGACTTACCTTCGGTTGATGATTAATGTAGGTATTAACATTGCTTTTAGTAGTCACCTTAGTGCACCAACATTTGGGCGCCATTTCCAGGGAGAGTGTTTCAAAGTGATTTATTTTTATTTTTCTGTAAAAGAATTGGGTTTTAAAAACAGGAGGTAAGAAGATGCATAACCAGCAAGTAAAGTGCTTGCTCATCAACCCGCTTTCCAACAAATGCATAAAGGTTAAATAGGAGTAGGGGTTTTTTTTTTTTTATGAATGACTAGGAATAAAAATATAGAAAAAGATCAGAATGCCCCACCTAAATCCACAAAACCCAAGGGACTGGTGAACCTTGGGAGATCAACTTTTATAGACGAAATCGTAAGAAAATCAGAATCTTGGGCATCAGTAGCACCTCAGACTATATCTGGAAAAATGTCTACAGTAATCCCTCAAGCATAGGCTCACCATTTGTAGCCTACGCTGACATTCATAGCCAAATTGGAGGATCTTAATAGAGCTTTTAGGTTACAGAAAATTTACATTCTCATCCTTTACAAGAGGGAAAATCATGAAATTTAAGAGAAGGAGAGGGAGAAACTAGTGGAACTGCTAAGGCAGAGCCATAGTTGTCTGAATTAAGATCTCCTGTGATCCCAGATCTAGGTAGTGCCGCAAAACCATCTCGGATTGAGAATACTCCACTTACTCAAATAGAACCCCCTGAAATCCCTGAAGGATATTGACACATTTTCGACCAAATGGTGAATCAACTTCAAGTTCATACCTCGACATTGGAATATCCCATAGTCGACCCAGTAGCTAATGCCCCGATGAAAGCTATTCCCTTGCAAAACCTCCCAACCTTTCATGGTATGGCCACAGAGGATCTAGATGCCTTCTTATTTGAGTTTGACATCCTCTACAGAGGATACGATTATACCACTGACCCTCAAAAATTGAAGTTGTTCCCTTCTACCCTAAAAGGAGTAGCTTTGAGGTAGTTCATGGGTTTAGGTGGATGCACTATTAACTCTTGGGATGACATGAAAACTTCTTTTCTCACAAAATATCAAGACTATTGTAGGACTAGGGAATTAAAAGATGAAATCTTTAAGATGTCTGCAAAGGATAATGAAACTCTAGAAGAATATGTTGAACAATTTCACTATAATTTGTAGAGATCCCCTCACTCCACATTACCAAAAGAAGTCCTGAAATCCATCTTATTTAAATGAATAAAAGAAGAATGGATAGAAACTCTAAATTTGATGGGGAAGGGAGACATTTCTCAAGTGGATTATGATGAAATCATTCGTTTGTGCATCAGGTGTTCGTGAGGTAGCACATGCACCGGGTCAGGGATCCGAGATATTATGACTAGAGGAAGCAAACTGCACAGTGGAGACATAACAAGAATGGAAATCAGTAACCTCATGAAGGACTTCAAGATAGACATCTTGGGAACCCTTACAATGCAGTTGGATGTCCTGTAGTCCAAATAGAAATAAACCTTAGTAGAACAAAACTTGGCCATTTTTTACCCACGTTGTCAGAAGAAGCACAACTAACATGAGTGTCCATTGGAAATAGTCCAGACATGCACTATCTGCACCAAGGACCATGCCACTGAGTAGTTTCCATCACTTCTAGGGCTTAAATTAGTTGGCTTAAAGTAGCTTTTAAAGAAGCAGAAGAAGAGACAGAACCTGTATACCTAATGAATCAGTGTCGATAGTGGCAAGGCTGACCCACAAGTATGTCACAAGACACATCTCAGTTCTTTCCTTCTTCGATATTTAATCAACAGCAAAATTCTAGAGCAACATGGCAAGGTCAATCACCTTTCTTGAATTGGCAGTCCTAACCATTTCTCATGTCACCTTCGCTAACTCAGTCCTTGTTGGGTAATGATTGGCCAAATTCTCCTTTTACTCCTTTTTGACAAAGTAATCCATACCCATCCCAGTGGACTGCCTCTACTTCACAAAGTTTAAACTGGTCTCCAAATTGGCAGCAACCTATTGCGTTGTGTTATATTCTTTCCGTGACTAACCTACGTAGTGAACTGGGAATCGTTCCGCCGATTGTGCAACGGGGGGGTTTGAGGGGGGCGAGTAGCCCCCCTCTACAAGGTCTGGGGCAGTGACCCGGGAAATCTTTTTTTTGGACCCTACATTAGGTTGGGCGAACCTACCTATGGTTTTTTCTCCACGGTTTTGGATGCGATGGTTTTCATTCCATGGTATTGGATGCTTCGGCATGTATAAATATGTATTCTAATATTGAAAGGAACATAATGAAAAATCAAGCTAGTAGTCTCGGTTTTGGGATCCAGTGGGAAAATCTCTATGTATATGTGTTTTATGTGCTATGCTCTCGCATTGTTTATTTTTTTGTGTTTTAAAATTCGTATGCAGGTAATTTCTATACGGGGTTAAAACCTACATTTGGTATCGGAGTTGTTTTGGCTTCAAGGGGATGCCTTTGTTGCTGAGGGGTTTTGCTTAGGCCTATGGTAGACCATGTTCAATGGAAGATCTGCGAGATCAATTCTAGTGGTAAAAGAAGATGGGGAGCAGTGGAAAGATAGAGATTGAGAAATTTAATGGTCAGAGTTTTGAGTTGTGGAAACTCAAGATGGAGGATTTGTTGGTCGATAAAGATCAGTGGATCGTGGTAGATCCGTGTACTAAACCAATGGGAGTGACCGATGAAGAATGGAAGAAATTGGATCGGAAGGCAAAGAGCGCAATACAATTGTGTGTCTCAGATTCAGTATTGCTGAATGTATCAGGGGAAGCTATGATGAAGGCTTTATGGGACAAGTTAGGGACTTTGTACCAATATAAGTCTCTAGTGAATAAATTGTTCCTGCGGAAAAATTTGTAAAACCTGAGGATGAAAGATGGAGACTCGGTGATAGAGCAACTGAATGCATTTATTACTGTGGTAAGTCAGTTATTTTCTATTGAAATCAAAATTTCAGATGAAGATAAGTGCATTAGTTTGTTGTGTTCTCTACCAGATTCGTGGGATAGTCTGGTTATTGCAATAGCTAGCAATGCAACTGCCTTGTAGTTTGATGAAATAGTCTCATCCTTGCTGACGGAGGAGATGAGACGGAAAAATATGGAGAGCCAGAATGGTGATGCCTTGTCTATACAAGGTTGGTCCTAGAGCAGAAACAAAAAATAAGTCATCAAGTGGGATATCTAAATCTAGAGGGAGATCTAAATCTCCAAGAAAACCTGTAAAGGTGGTGTGCTAGAAATGCGGAAAGGAAGGGCACT